>NW_010577065.1:218444-238264 GCF_000705375.1 Tinamus guttatus | reverse complement strand
ACAGGAACCATAATATCTTGGCGCTTCTCTTGCAGTGCTGAGGCACTCTCAAACACAGTTTAGGAGTTAGGTTCCAGCTCTATGTGCTCTGATTCATGCTGAAATTAAATATGTAAGCTAACAAAGGAGTTCTTGTCAAGAACCCACAGAGTATACTTCTAGAAAAAAATATCTAATTCTTGTGGCTTTTAAAATGCACTGTCTGTATTGCTGATATTAATCTGCAAATCCTGAAATTGCTACAGTAATCTGAAACATACGGCTTGTCATTGCAAGATCAATTGCTTTTTAGTTACAGGAAACATTAGGGCACTTCTGCACTGAGTTCTAACAGATGCTTCAATCTTAGAGGCATCCTCAATAGCTTTGCAAAAGTGTCATTTCTTCCTCCTCCTAACTGTTAGAATACCATCAGCAGTAATCTAATTGGCTACATGCTGCTCCCAAGAGCTCTGACTTGCACAATTCTGCTGGTGAATTTGTTCTGACAGGCTTACGATGAGTTCATTTTCATATATCCTTCTTGTCAGTCCTGATGACCACCACATATGGAAAACTTAAGTAACCCAGAGCAGACAAAAAAGAAAGTAAATCTATTGAAGGAGCCATATACTACTTTTTTCCAGGAGGAAATATCGCTGCCTAAAAGACCCCAAGTACTGGCAAAACAGATTTTTCTTATTTCTATAATCCTAACAGACAGCAGTACGTACAAGACTCTTCCCAACAGTGTCAGTAACACTCACCATAGTGCATTTTCTTTTGTAATCAAAATGTTACTATTGCTCTTTGATGGTTAAGGAACAGGTGTGCAGGACTCCAAAGCAAGCTGAAGTTATATCCATTAATAGCCAAGATTATTTAAAAAGATTTTGAATAACCATGAAGATTTTGAAGGGCAAGTGATTTAACCATTTATTAGTAGTAGGTCTTTGTCAAAGATTTTTAACCCTCAGGTATGTTAGGTTATCAACACAATACTGGTGCACATTACGGATATCTCCGGCCATGCAGGTAGTTAAGCTTCTCAGCCTTTATGGTCTTGTTCCATTCCCAGCGCATAAATGCCTTCTTAACATAAGTAGCACTCTTGTCTCAATTATTAAGAACAACAAAAAACTTCTTTGAGGATACATCTGCCCTATGAGGAAAGGCTGAGAGAGCCTGTTCAGCCTGAAGAAGAGAAAGCGGAGATGGGACCTGATCGGTGTATATAAACACCTCAAGAGAGGGAGTGAGGAGGATGGTACTGGTCTCTTTTTAGTGGTGGCCACCGATAGAACTAGAGGTAATGGCCACAGACTGAAGCACCAAAAGTTCTATAGGAACTTAAGGAAAAAAATCTTGACAGTGAGGGTGACAGAGCCCTGGAACAGGCTGCCCAGAGAGGTTGTGGAGTCTCCTTCTCTGGAGATCTTCCAAACCCGCTTGGATGCAGTCCTGTGCCACATGCTCTAGGTGACCCTGTGAGTGCAGGGGAGCTGGGCTAGATGATCTCTAAGGGTTCCTTCCAACCTTAAGGATTCTGTGATTCTGTGATACTATATCCTCTTTTACTGCTCACTCATGGATCTTCCGTCTCAGAAGTCATTGGCTAGGACTGGCATGGACAAGATAGGCTCTGGACAGAAACTTGCACTGACTATTTTCACATACACATTTTACTCTGCAGATGTTTCTCAAATGATAATCCAATAGGGTTTTTAGCATGATGATTTGGATCTTAAGATATGTCTATGTTACTAATCCAGAGTGAAATCAGTGATTTCCACTAGAAAGCTGCCTGAGTTTGAAATTCTGACAAAAGAAAAAGATATTGCTGGCAGCTTTCCCAGCCATTTCTTCTCACATATAATTCTACTGCATTTTTAAAGAACATAAAATTGTTTCAAGAGGATTCAGAAAAGAAATAATAAACACTGTGGTACCATTTCTTATATAGTAATTTACAGCAAGATTATAATCCAGGACTTTAGGAGTGCAGAATTTGGCCTGTTCAGGGCCCTGCTTGGAAGAATCCCATGGGAAATAGTTCGGGGAAGAAGAGAGGACCAGAAGGTCTGGTTACTTTTCAAGGATCCCCCTCTGCAATTTCAAAAGGTCCAGATTCCAGATCCCTCTCAACAGAAAGTCAAAAAAGAGTGGCAGGCAGCTTGTATGGATGACTAAGTAGCTCCTTGCAAAACTCAGACATAAAAGGGAGTCTACCACGGGTGAAAGCAGGGACAGATGACTTGGGAGGAATGTATCTGAGTGTGCTGTGGTGGGGGAAGGGCAACAAGAAGCACCTCCATAAGAATATCAGCAGCCAAGAAATAACAGGAAAAAAAAAAAGTGTGGTGGCTGTTGAATAGGACAGGGGAACTGGTGACCCAGGACAGAAAAAATAAAGAGGTACTCACTGCCTTATTCATCTCTGTCTTCTCTGGTAATATGTGCCTTTAGAAATCCCAGTCCCAACACTACATGGAAAGTCTGAAGCAACAAAGACTAACCCTCAGAGGAGGAAGTTTAAGTTATAGGACACTTAAGCAGACTAGAACAAACACAGATCCATCAGACATGGTACATCAGTGGGTGCAGCGAATGATGAGAATGATGGATGATGTCACTGAAATGCCATGGTCGTCAGGGAAGTTTTCTGAGGACTGGAAGGAAGCCAATGACACTCTTATCTTTAAGAAGAACAAGAAGGAAAATCCAGGCTGGCCAGGCTCACCTCGACCTCTGGTAAGACAATGGAGTCTTACAAACCATTGCCCAGCCTATGAAGGGCTTGATGGTTGGGACTAGAGGTTCTTGGGACTAATCAGCATGAATTTATGAAGCGAAAGCATGCCTGACCACACTGATAGCTTAATATGATGAAATTACTGTCTCAGTGGATGAGAGGAGAGCAGCAGACATTGCTTATCTTCACTTTAGCAGGTTTTTTAACAGTGCCCCACATCACATCCAAGTAAACAAACTGAAGCACAGCTATAAAAGTAGACAGTGAGATGGTATGAAAATCAGCAGAACTGCTAAGTTCAGTGGGTTGTACAAAGCAGCACAAATCCAGCTGTAGTTCAGTCAGTAGTAGTATACCCCAGCTGTTGATATTGCTACCGATAGTGTATAATATCTTCAGTAAAATAATGGGACAGAAAGCATCCTCACTAATGGTGAAAAATTAGAAGGACATTTTGAGACACCCATTCACTTAATGATTGTGTTGCCATTCAGAGGGACTTCAACAGGCTGAAGAAATGGCCTGACATGAACCTAGTGAAGTTCAGTGGAGGGAAATGTGAAGTCATGAGACTAGGGAAGAATAAGAAAAGGAATAAGAAAAAATAAGAAACAAGAAGAATGAAAAAAATTACTCTCAGGGTAGTCAAACACTGGCACATGCTACCAAAGAGGTTGTTATGAATTCTCTATCCTTGGAGATATTCAAAGTCCAGTGGACACAGCCCTGTGCAACCCGCTCTTGCTGACACTGCTGGAGCAAGCATTTGAACTGGATTATCTCTAGAGGTGCCTTCCAGCCCCAGCTATTCTTTGACTGTGTGACCCTGTGACATATGTGTAATACACCAACCTGAAGGCCCCTGGGAGGGTGCTTGTTCATCTCTAGGGAGCCCACCAGCTTTGTGAAAGGGAATGTGACCTGCAGAAGCCTTGCTGACCTCCCATCCTGGGAGCTCTCACAGAGCAAAGTGTGGAGTAGTGCCATGTGGGTGCATTTCTGCTGTCATTTTTCCTTTCAAAGCCTTTTTTTTTTCTAACATTTAAACATATTTTGCAAATGATGTGATCAAACAACACTTAGTTTAGTCTAATAAAGCAAGATAATCACAACCTAGGTGCTAAGCACCTCTCTTCATCATTTTCTCTCTGCATTTTAGAGGGCTCACTCCTGTGTGCCACTGAATCTTTTAACATCTGCTGGAATCAGTGGGAGTCTTGTATGCTTCAGCCTTAATTTTGGAGATGTATTTTAAAGTCTGGAAGATTTTGTCTTCCTGGCAAGAAACTCAAGCTGTCAGAAGAAGAGACTAAGGGAAGCAGTAATAAAATTCAGGATACTTTAAAGTGAAGTGACAGGCAAATGGAAACGGCTTCCAGTGGAGCTGGGAACTCATTCAACAAAGTGCTGTAGTTCAGCAATTTGACATACCAGTGACATCATTACAGTGTCTAACTTAATCATACTTGCATAAATAACCTAGCAAACTAAGTGTTGAAAAATCTCTTTATCTGGAATATCTAATACTGGATTAAATGCATGTGCTCACAACAAGAGTTGCGCCCAAAACCTGATTCTTTCCTATAATGATACTAAAAAGCAAATACCTTTCCGAAGTCCCCTGTCCTACCTAAATTTGTCAACGGAGTTGACAGGATCTAAAAACACTAGAAGATGGAAATCTGAAGGTAGAAAGGAAGGCAGGAGAAGTCCCCAGTGCCAGCATTTTGTCTGATTTTTGCTATTTTAGGGCATACTAATATCAAAAGAAGAGAAAGAATTTGGTTCAGAAGACCTAGACTAACATTGGCATTGCCATTTCTCTACCACTAAGTAACAGCTACCAGTATTAAAAAGAGCTCGCTTGTCTTGTTTACCACATTCAGAAAAAGAAAATCCCAACAATCTTGAAAAAGCATGCTACACCTAAAAAGAGTGAGGGTAAACCAAAATGAAAACAAAGGCAGATAGTTTAGATTCTCATACCAAAAAACCCCAAACAAATAAAGTGATATTTTAATATCAGTTTGTCGTTTGTACCCTCACTCATTGCAGATAAAACATGGTGGTTCTTGCTGCAGAAATCTTTCTCATAATCATTTCTTAAGCTCAAACAGCAGACAAAGTCTACTCTGCCCAAGAATTACTTAGGTTATATCTACCATGGCCATGCTTTTCTATTTCAATTACTTCTACATTATTAAATCTTTCCAAGTCTTTTTCCTGTTCTCTTCCTGAAGTTTCTTTCCTTTTATTGCTTGTGATATTTTTAATCCATCTATTTTATGCTAGTTTTTCTCTTTTCTACAATCTTCCATCTATTGTAATGTCTTTATGCCCTTTTTTTCTCTCTCACATCATTGGCACTCCCCTCCTGCATATCAGGGCTGGTAAATATTCTTGCCCACAGACCTGAACTGCTGCTTCACAGGGAAAACATTTATCCAAGGACAAGTGCAGGGTCCTGCACCTGGGGAGGAATAACCCCAGGCATCAGTTCAGATTAGGGATTGGCCTGCTGGAAAGCAGCTCCGCAGAGAGGGATTTGGGAGTCCTAGTTGACAAGAAGTTAACCATGAGTCAGCAATGTGCTCTCATGGCCAGGGAGGCCAGTGGGATCCTGGCCTGCACCAGGAGGAGCGTTGCCAGCAGGTGGAGGGAGGGGATCCTGCCCCTCTGCTCAGCTCTGGTGAGGCCGCACCTGGAGTACTGGGGGCAGTTCTGGGCTCCCCAGCAAGAGAGGGACGTGGAGCTTCTAGAGAGGGGCTAGCATAGGGCCACAAAGATGATGATGGGACTGAAACATTTATCATACGAGGAAAGACTAAGAAGTGAGCTGGGTGTGTTTAGTCTGGAGAAAAGAAGACTGAGAGGAAAATTGATCAAAATGTTCAAGTACCTGAGAGGTGATTGTAGGGAGGATGGGGCCAGGCTCTTCTCCATGGTGGCTGGTGACAGGACGAGAGGTAATGGGTGTAAGCTGAAACACAGGACATTTAATCACCTTATGAGGAAGAACTTCTTGACTGTGAGGGTGACAGAGCACTGGAACAGGCTGCCCAGAGAGGTTGTGGAGTCTCCTTCTCTGGAGAAGGGTGCCACCTGGGTCCCACCCTGTGCCACGTGCTCTTGGTGTTCCTGCTGGAGCAGGGGGGTTGGACTAGATGATCTCTAGAGGTCCCTTCCAACCTCAACCATTCTGTGATTCTGTGATTCTCTGATTTTCTTGGTTCCTTATATGAATGCCCATGTACTTTCCTTCCTGCTACCCACCCATATCTGTTCCTCTGGCATACAGATAGTTTATGCTCCCTGTCCCTACCACTTGCTGTATGGGATTCTTTCCTACTGCTGCTGGATCCAAACCCAAGCATACCTGGAAGTCCTTTACCCAAGCACACCTAGAAGCCCCTTTCCCAAGCTTGTGATACGAGTCCTCTGGTCTCCTCTTTTCTTCTTTCAAATTACGGTCACTTTAAAGAATATAATTCTGCCACGCAGACCAAAGCAACGTGCCAAACAGAAAGGAAGAGACCTCTTCTTCTCCTACTGTGTGCTCTCTTTGCCCCCTCCCTATGTTTCTGTCGGAACAAGCTTCCCTCTGCTGGAGTGCTGGATTGCTTTGGGAGTCCTTCCTACATGAAAGCCAGATCCAGGAATTTACTCTTGTGCACTTCCCTTCAATGGTTTGTTAGTGTGGAAACAATTACTGTGATATAGTTGTATAAATTGCAGAAATCCTTCACTCATTTTTACCAGAAACCTCTTTTTCCAAAAATGTCTTCCTATAACTTACCTATATTCTCCAGATATTCTCCGCTCTCAGTACATGTTGGGAGCAGAGCTCATTGCATTTCACTGCTGGTGCTCCCATTGGTAGTTTTTATGTAAAGAAGTTTGTCCACTTTGGTGAACAGAAAATATTCAGAGTCATACCACACATTTATTCTGGCTTTCCCATCAAGCAAAACCATCACATCAATTCCGTGGATTAAAAATTGAAGTGAGCCTACTTTATTTCAGCTGTGTAGCTGGGCTTGCTAAGTTACACCAGAGTTACACCACTACCCACAGTCTCTGTTTAAAGAAATTCCTTTCCTGCCTTGAAGCAGTGATGTGCCACCAAACAGGCACATCACACGGCAGGAAAGCTGTAATGGAAAGACTAGAGCATCCAAGACACAGATAGAACAAACTGTCAAAGATCTCACGCCTAGTTAAATAACAATAAAGTGTGTCATGCTTAAAAAGGGAAGAGGAAAAGTTGTAATTGCTGGTTAAACTTGCTCTGCAGTGAACCTGAGTTTAGTGCTCAGAGCAAACCGTGTGTGAAAGGTCTCTAGTTTTGGTACTGCTCCAGATGGTTTCAGCACTTGTCACTATACATGAGTTGAATGCAAAGCAAAGTGAAAAGAGCTCTGGGGAAAAAAAAGAAAGGAAAATAAAGCTCTTTGTTAAGAAGTCATCTGTTTTAGTCTCTTTTTAAAATAATACAAAACCACACATCTCTGGATTTACAGAATTTTTATCCCTCTATGAGTCTTGCAATAGTTTTTCTCAGTCACTTCTTTCACATGAAGGGACAAAGCAATCCTTTCAAAAATACCAAAACACACAGCATCTCCTCCACGGCTGCCTGTCCTACCCTTCCAACCCTTCCTGAGTGTAGTCCATGCCCCAGTGCTCCTTCTCCTCAATATTCCTCAGCCACTTGCTCTCCAGTGTCTTCTCCAAGTATTCCAAAGAGCTGTAGGCTACATTTCTTTCCTACCTTCCAGCTGCACACTTACACTTCATTAAACCCTAGTGCTTTTCCTTTATATGCATAAGGCTTCCATTTTTCATTGTCCTTTCCACTTTTAAGCTACTTGTGACTAATAATACCACTGTTTCACCTACCAAACTGATCCTGCTCTAAACTTCGCACCATTTATTATCTCCTGCTGAGGATGCTAACAAGCTTTAAAGGTGAGGCATGGGCTGGAGTGGAAATGAATATGCTTGCCCAGAGTGTTTAGCATCCAAATTGGCTCCATACAAGGAAGCACTAGGTGGTGGTGGGACATTGCTAGAGCAGAGAAAGAAGGGGGCTGCAATGACAATTCTCACTGAAGTGACTACTGAGAATTAATGGACTAAAGGACTTGTTCCAGAGCTCTCCTAAACTACAGAGAACACATTAAGAGTAAGGCAGTTGTTAGTTTTCTAAGTCAGCTACATAAAATGGCAAAATGCCCAAGCATATGACAAGCCAAAGACCCACATAAAAAACTTGAACAATTCCACACACTCCTTAAATAACTGCAAATAGGTGCCCTAAACTTAAAAATACTAGACCAATCCACAAGTGCATACTTGCATACAAGAAATTAATTCTCTGTACTCTGTCTGGCAACTATTACTATTCCACAAATCCTTCCCTAGACCAATTTCTTTCTGCCAACTTTCTGTTATTTTCCTTTGCATGTTTTACTTCATAGTATTAAGAACGCTAAAACTGAAAGCAACAAAAAAGTGTTATACATTGGTAAGTTCGTACCAAACCTAGTTGGCTGTCGTATGGTTATTGCATTGCTCCTTTTTTTTTTTTTTTCTGAAACTGGTGGTAGCACTGTGATTGTTCCACTCTGCAACTGCTTCCCAGTATTAGCATGCTGTAAGCATAAGGCTGGATCCTCCAATATCTACAACCCTCAGTACAAACTCAGGTTTCTCCATCTTACATCTGCCCAGCGCAGCCCAAGTCAGTAGAATTTTCCTCACCTGGCCTGAAGTCTCGTGTGAGAAGCGTCAAGTTTTGGTTTTGAAGCAGAACCATTCTCAGCAGTTCTCTCCCTTCAGTATTTCACAGTCCAGCCATCATCATCTTCAAAGCATTTGAAGTCTGCTTGTCTTCTCTTTAGCCAAAATAACAGCATGCAAAATAGGCAGGGGTTATTGCTCCACATGACTCCAAATAGGGGCAAGAGCAATCATGGAGCCTTCCTGAATAGCCCATAATAAAAATGTGATCTCAAGCACACTTTGGCATCATTCACCTTATTTTTTCTGTTTTTTTTTTCTTCTTCTTTTTCTTTTTTCTTTTTTTCTTTTGACAAAATCCACTAAAGGTCATTTTCCTGCACTAAGTGAAGCATTTGGAACCCAGCTCAGCTAGCATAAAGCTCTTTCAGGAATATCTCCAGATATCTCCCATGGTGTTGATGGAGACCTAAGGGCGCACACAGAAGCTGTAGCAGGAGCTGCACTTGACACGCAGTTCCTTTTAGACTGTGGACTGAGAACGGCCTCACTGGAGCTCCTCCAAACCTGTGTGTTTAGAGGTCTTGCACACTCACGTCACTCTGATACCTGCTCTACACATGTAGATGCTCTGCCATAAGAGAGACCAAAAATAGCTGCTTCACAGGACTGTTTTGTGGAGAAAGTTACTCTGCCACAGGCCATCTGTGCACAGAGGCCCTCATCTGGAGAAATTCTTCCCATCAGCACTGAGGGGAACAAAGCCCAGCAGGCTACAGTACATCCTTTACCAGTGCGACTGAGCTTTTCTTTAAGGCTAAACAAACACAAGCCTAGCAAGGATGCTTTAATTTAGCATAAAGTTCCTATAAACAGCAAATTTTGCTGAATCATTAGGGATCTGGAAAATAATACAGCAGGATGTACAAGTTCAGCTTGTATTCTCTAGTTCGCAGAAGTGCTGCCTTACATCCTAATGACCATTGTTTATTTTAGTAAAATAATTATGGAACCAATATATTCACTTCATAATGAAAAAAAAAAGTGGGGGATAAAGAAAAACCCAAAGTTCTATTTGTTTTTCTAGATGCTAAGAAATTGAAAGCTTTTGCATTTCCTTGCCTTGCTGAAATTCCAAGATGAAGGAGACTAGAGGGAGGGAGGAAGCAATAATATTCAGAACACTTTTAAATTACTCCAGCAGGCAAATGGAAACAGTTTGAAGGAAGAATGGAAACTCATTCAGCAGAATCTCCAAGTTCAACAGTTTTCTATGACAGTGACGTCATAAAACCACCATGGTTCCAAAATTTCCAACTACTGTAGTAATATATATTGCAAATGGGAAGACCCTAAGAAAAGTAATATGGGAAGGAGAAGCTGAGTCGCAAAAAGTCAGATCATTAATCAAGTGATTGGATGCTGACAGAAGAGAATGGAAATAAACTCACTCTATGAAACAGAAGAATTAAAAAAAAAAAAAAAAGGATTGATTTAGCTTTATACATTATTTACAGACCTAAAACCCTTCAGTGACATTCGGCTCTAGTAAATAGTTCCACTTTTGTCATGTATCTCCTTGTGCTACAATTGAAGACCATAATCACCACTGCTACCCTAACATTGTGGCTGATTTTGGTATGCATTCATTATAGCATATTTCACATATATATGCTATGTATATATATATATATATATTTTCTCATCTGAAAAATAGAGCGGAAACAGAAATCATTCCTCCAGTTGGTGACTCACCAATCCTCAAGTCCGTAGTTTTTTTTTTTTTTCCACTAATTTTAATTGATTTCAAGTTGCAGGAAAGCAAGAAGATAGTGACTGCAAAGCTCTTTTAGCTACGCTGTCTTAAATATAGCTTTGTTCTTTGGTGCAAAACTCTCTGTGTGACAAACTAAGTATTAACTAATCATTAGAATCATCTTCTAAGACACAGAAGACATTTAAATGATCTATTTATTCTATTTAAGGTAAGTGGTTGTTAACTCCTGCTCCTGGGAAGTCTTGACACGTCCTCACGACTGCAGCACGCTTCTTTGAGCTGTTTGGGCAGCGCTGTAATTTCCGCAGGAGCTGAGGGGCACCCTTAACCACGCACCCATCCATGGGCATGCAAAGCCATCTGGCCTTGGGGGAGTGCGGGAGGTGCTTCTCCCTCAGCACTGCTTCTTGGGAAGACCCTTTCCCACAGGACTCCCACACTGTGGCAGGACTCCGAGGACGTGGTCTCACCTTCTAGCTGGACCGAGGACTGGGAGTGCAGTTCCTGTCCTGCCTCCCCTTCCCTTAGGGAGCAAATGAGTAACATCAGCATGAAAATGCGGACCCTGTGCCACGTGCTCCAGGTGTCCCTGCTGGAGCAGGGGTGTTGGACTAGATGATCTCTAGAGGTCCCTCCCAAACTCAACCATTCTGGGATTCTGTGATTTCCATCTTGGGATGGGGAGGACCTGTGCTGCCCCAACCTGGCAAAACCTCTGTTCAAGAGCCTCCTCCCAAGGCCATGTTTCCCTTTTGCAGCCTCCTCCTTCGTGCTGCCCTGGGCTGTCCATGTGCAGCTCCCTTGAGACGCGGCTCCAGGGCTGAACCCCTTATCTCCCCAGGCACTTCTCCCTTCCCTGCTTAGAGAACAAATGTTCTAATGCAAGGTGTACTCGGAAGCTCTTAGGAAGCTCAAACTGAATGTCTTTCCTTCACCTGGAAGATGCAAGCGTTGTATTAAGTAATGGGAATGGGAAAACATGTCAGAATGGGGGAGAAAATAGGAGAAAAAATATTTTTTAAAATTTTTTATTTTTTTTAAGAAAGGCAGTGTCTGAAAAGCCAAAGTGCGAGCAGTTTACATCCCACTTCCCAGCAATCAAACCTGGAGAGCCTATTTCCAAGCTTAGGTTTTGGAAAAATTAGTCATTGTGTTGTATTGTGAAGCCATTAACTACGCATATACAAAGAGATATAATACACACTAGAAATTTCATTTTACAGTCAAGATTATGATTAAGACTGGACAAAAGCAAACAGTCAATTAGCACAAACATCCCCATATTAATTTATACATTGATAAAGTTAACACTTTTGTGCTTTTTTATTTTTAATATGATCCCCTTTAGAAGGCATAATATTCCTTAAATGAACTAACACAAGTTCTCAAGTTATTTCAGGACAGTTATTTCAAAAGACAATGCAATATTTTATAATGAACACTTATAATCAAGCTTTTAACAAAGAAGTAATTCATTATATAAACAAATGAATCAGTCAAACACTAAATAAATATCTGCAATGGTAAATACTAGCATTTTGTTAATATCATGTAGGACCTGATCCTGCAAGCCCCCTATATACAGTTTCATCCCCATTGAAAAACTGGTTTAATTTCTTCTATTCTGCTATTTTATTTTGAGCTGAACAAATACTTTCTGCCCATTAAGTGAAGTCAGTGAAATTAGCACTGGAAAACACCCAAACATGTAATGATTTCCTTAAATATGCTTGTAAATCATTATTTTTATTCATGTTTATGGAATCATCACAAACATTTGTCAGTGGCTATTCATTTTCTGATATTTGCAATCTGAGTTGCATCAGTGAGTTGAGATTGATCAGATAAATCATATGTTCCTTGTTCTTGGCTCTCTAAGTGAACAAAGCATGAGTTTTTCTGGCAAAATTGCAAAATGCAAATTTAAAGAGAGCTTTCCAAGAATTTATTGCATAAGCAATACTGTATTTTTCTTTCCCCAACATTTGAGTTAAGAGTGTGGGGCTGGCAAGGCAAGAGTCTCCAGGAAAATAACAGAGGAGGGTCATGAATTATGCCTGTTAGGTCCATATTACCTCCTCCTCTACCAGAACTACCCCATTGTCCAGGGCATTGGGAAAAGCTTTTTTTTGAAGCATATCGGAGGTGTCAGAAGAGCCACTGGTGTCACAAAATATGGCCGTCTTCCAGTCAGATCATCTGCCTCAGCTCGTGCATGCAGTCCACACTGACCTTAGCAATATAAGCACGTGCTACGCAAGAGGGGTGTTTAACATCACCCTGCCTCCAACTCTTTGCAGTTAAAACGTGCCAGGATGAGAGGGGCTGGCACGCTAACTCTGACTTTACTTTTACTCCTTTTTTACAGTGATGGCTTTTTCCCTGCATGGTAAATCCAAAACTGACAGCCACAGATAAGAGGTTTTAACTGACCTACGCATCCTCAGAATGCATTAGGAAAGTCATATGGTTAGCTTCATACAAACACTGTGCCAGTGAGGGCTACTCATTTGTTTGTTTTTGGAAAGTGAGCACAAAAGAGGCCAGCCATAGCCAAAAGCATTATTTAAGCATATCACAACTTAAATTCCAAAGTTACTTAATTTATTTGCTCAGTTCAATTTGAAATATAGTTTAAAATCAACAGTACTTAAGTTCTTGGATGGACAGCTTTATATCAATTTAAGTTTGGCTGAATTCTGATGATTTCTTGGACTCCTTGGAGCTCCCACCATATGAAACCATGAAATGTTCCAAGCATGTAGTGAAAAGAATGGCAATGATTGTAAGAAAACTCCACCTGAACTGAGAAAAAGAACATCTTTTGAAATAATTTTATGTATATATATATATTTATATAATATATAGGGATATATACACGCATCCACACATACATACCTATATACATATATATATATATCCCCATATAAATATTTATCTAAAATACAAAAATGATATTATCTCTTACGTTGGTATCATTTTAAATACTTTACTCCATAAATCCATAATATGACAACTTCAGACTGTTCAGAGAGACAAATCTTAATAAACTCCTACAACCTTCATTAATATAAATATAATGGCAAGGAACTTTGACCAGCAATAGTAGATTTTCAAACTTAAATAATTATTTTACAGCTATTTTAAATTTTAACAACAAATCGTTTCTGCGTACCAATATTCATGGACAACATAAAGAAAGATGCAGCTTTAACTTTCAACACTCTGTATCAAGTGCAGCTTTAAGAAAGGAATGTAAAAGAAAACTATATATTAGACTCATTCTAGGAAGAGAAAGAGCAACTTATACTAGGTGTCTGAAAAAAAAAAGAATACTGTACGTCTGCACTTTATTATAAATAACCATGGTATGCCTTAGTTTGTTCTTGCCAGCAAATGAAGGACATCATTGGTTCACAAAGCTTCTAAAGTGTACATGAGTTTTTGATTAAATCCTGTTCCTTGTGAAAATAAAGTTCATTCATACTTAGACTGAACAACAATGAGGAGCTTGATATTATAATAAGACATTTAAGGACCTTGGTAGCCAGTACCAGTTGCATTTGCAAGTGACTCCTCAGTTTTCTTTTCTTTTCTTTTTTTTTTTTAAAAATAAAGGTACAATCATAGTTATTTATTTACTTTAAAAATTCTAAAGATGAAGAAAAGTAGTGTTTATATATTTAAGTCCTCATATAAATTATAAAACTCAGGTTTATGTTACAGAGTTCCTTCCCCAGAGGAAGCATAAAGCACTTTTGTGGTACCTTCACCAGTAAATATTTGTATCGCATTAAGTCTGAGAAACACAGTAAAGATGATATTGCATCCCAAAGCCCAAAGAGAACATTCTTCTGATGCAGTCTCTTGTAAGGAATGAGCTCCATGGGATCACAATTGCCATGACTTGACTGAATTTGAAATAAAAGAAACATGAAAGGTGGCACCTAACCAGTTCAATAGGAACAAAAAACATCAGCGAACAGCAGACTCATCCTGTTTGAGGTCAACAGTCTTTGGAAGACAACGAGGAGGGAGTTTAAAAATATGACAAAAAAATAAAATAATAATAATAATAATGAGGTAAACTCCCCTAAAAAGGCAAAATGGGCCAGGATGTCAGGAGAGAGTTCGATTGTACCGGACACCCAGATGTTTCTCTAGCCAGAGTTCAGCGAGCTGCATGGTAGAGGCAAATGTACTTGCTTTGGACCCCAAGCACATTTTATATTGTTTCGGATCTAAATTGGGATCACACTGAACTGGATGAAAAATATGTACAACTCCTACTTCTTGACTTCTAAAAGCCTTTAAACCAGAGGTTATCACTTTAGTAAAGAGGTCTACATCCTCAAGTCCCCAGCCTTGAATTGAGGTATCAAATCCACCAGCAGTTAGCAGATCACTTTTATAAATACAAGTGATTCCATATCCATACTCTCTCCAAAATCCAGTTCTTTTTGTGAAAACAAAACTACTGTCAGCTGGAGGGCTGCCTCCATATACAACTTTTGGATCATATTGGCTAAAGATGATAGGGTAGTAAACCTGTTCTCCCTGAATAGTGTTATCTCTGCATCGCTGGAGAAAGTCTGATGTGAATATCAGATCAACGTCACAGAAGAGGAGCAAAGTGTCATTGTCAAACCGCGATGAGGCCATTTCAAGGCCTAAACCTCTAGAAAATTCTCCTGCCATAGGAATCAAGGTCATATCGGCCTTGGGATACTTGTCGCTATATTCTTTCAGCAGCTCTATGTGTTTGCTGGGGTCCTGGCTAGACTCTGAACCAAAGAGAATTATTGCCAGCTTTACATTCTGCCCAGGAATCAGGCAAGTCTTCTCAAAGTTATCCATAAATCTTGAGAAAATATCATATCGTCCTATGAGAGGGACAAGAATATGTATTTTCTTGTCACTGTGTCCTGCAACATCTTTGGTGCCTTGGAATGATGAAAAAATCTTTAACGAATTTGAAAGAAAGGAGAAAGATTGAGTGTCAGTGTTGGTATCTTCCAGTAGGCTTCTTACATCGAGCTCCTCTGCTTCTCTGAAGAAAGGTTTGCTAAACAACTGCTGAAGGTAAGCATGACGTCTCACTGGAACTGTAACTTTCCTTCCTTTGTGCCTCTTGTACAAAAGCAGTAAATCCAGGATGTACTCCACGCCATGCATAGGGTCAACCCTGCGATAGCCGTACTGTATTTCCTTGAAGTCAATGAGCCTTCCCCTAGACTTGGAGTTCTCGTTGATCATTTCCATGACTTGCAGGACCGTGTCATCCAGTGCGGCCCGCAGGACACTGCTTAGGCTCTGCCGGGGCGGCTGGTTCTCTGCTATTGAGTAGAGAAGTTTTCCCGTCAGGAAATCCCACTCGATGACTTCAGCCCTGTCGCGTGGCTGGAAGTGATTGAAAGATGGCATCACTCCCAGGCGCTGGTCTTCCTTATTTACTTGGCTGTTACTGAGCTTGCTCATCAGGGCACTTTCCCTGTGGAGCTGGATGGTCCGATAGCGCAGCTCTGAAATTTTGCGGCTCAGGATGTAGTTGTGCAGTCTGTACTGGTAGGCTGGTCTTTTGTTTGGATGAAGTGTTATGGCCGTATGAATTTTGCTGTTGTGAAGATCTTGAATGTAACCCTTCCGGTTGTGTTCATAATTTTCATGGAACAACTGCTGCATCTGGAAAGACAGAGAGGAAGGAAGATATTGAGATATTATTAAGATATTATTTATGGATGCTTCTACTCACAAAAGGGGCTCCTGTTAGTACTACTGGTAATTAACGATTTCTAGAGACACTAAGTTTTATGGTTCTATGGCAGTAAGGGTGACAGAGCACTGGAACAGGTTGCTAAGAGAGGTTGTGGAATCTCCTCCTCAGGACATCCTCAAAATCCGCCTGGACATGACCCTGTGCCACATGCTCTAGGTGACCCTGCATGTGCAGGAGGGGTTGGACTAGATAATCTCTAAAGCTCCCTTCCAACCGTAAGGATTCCACGATTCTGTGATTCCTTTTGGGCACAGAACTTTAAAGTGTTCAAGAAGGAATTAATCATTGTCTGCCTCCCTTTCAGTACTGCCCACAGCGAGCAAATACTGTTGTCTAAATAAATCCAGGGGCAGACACCTTGACCATATTGACTAAACGAAACAACCAACAAAACTAAACCAAACACTTAGTTACTAACATATTTCTGATAATGCAGGCTGAGCACCGCCAAGAATGAAACACTAAGTCTCCAACTACATCTAAAACCTTATTAGTACAGATCATTATTGAAAGCTTAGCAGCACAGAAGATCGTTTCTTAAAGAAGGTCGTGGATTTATGTCTGAGGAGAGCAAAGCTGCTTGTATTTCCTACAGCGATACGCAAATAGATTGTGCTTCTAAATGTTGATTAAGCATATGGATATCATTTCAATAAAAATGCTGTTTTTTTTTTCCTTTTTTTTTTTTTTTTGTTCCATGGAGACAAACAATTTAAGTGACTGAAATGCAATCACTGGAATATGCATGTTTTCAATGATACATGCATATGAGTGCATCAAATAAACTGTATGTCATGCTGGTATAATTTACCCTGAGTATTTTCAACTTATTTCTGAGGCAAGAAAACACTTTCTACTTCTGTCCTATTACTACCTGCAACATATTCTAAACAGCAAAGAAATATAATCTATGGCTAATACACAAGTCCAAGATTTAGAGTACCTGGCCTGTGTATCTTTATCTGTCAATAGCTTTAGTAAGAGCAAATCATAAAAGTATCTGACTCAGTGTCACAGATCCAAAAACCGGTCTCCCAAAACTGAATGAATTTATTACTCACTTACTTCAGTGAATACTTAAACAGGTTGCACTATGGAAGAGAAAAATACTAATTTCATAAATAGATTTAAAGCCCACAGTGCTTTGCTAAGTGAACACCTACTAACTCCACAGCAACAGAATCATGTTCCCATGAGTGACAGACAAAGGAGATGAGGCTGCTCTTTTTGATCCAAGACCATACAGATCTGTAATTAATACATATAGAAATGTGCTAATTAGATAGAAAATGTTCAAAGTGGTGTTGTGAGATCAAGTTGTAATCAGATTTTGAGACTGGTATTGAAGTTCATCTTTTACGAGCTGAGCAGATCAAGAAAGGTGGCATCTGGTAACACAGTTATCTCAGGCTCCAAATGGTTAACCCATTTTACTGCATTTCTTTCTGGAGTAGAGGCATTGAGACTAGAGGTAACTTTAAACCTAGACTAATAAATGTAAAACAATGTAAAATAGCTTGCAGCAAAGTTAAGATCCATGACAATAACTATTACATTAGCATGTACAGGAAATACATACTGCCATATTTAGAAAAGCAAAGCTTTAATGCATAATTTCTAGAATCCCCCCTCCGCCAGTCCCCAAATGCTTGAACACATACAGCTATTATGATTAGTCATCTTATTTTTTTTAGGCTAATATCATAATATGGAGAAAAGACTATTTCAGAAAAATGCCTCAAACTATGTTAAATTTGCCTGTAATATACCAGGTATCTCAGACAAAGCACAGCACTAATAAATATATATGTATGTATGTATGTATGTATGTTTTGTAGTTGTAAAACGACTCAAACCACTCTGCATTCACAGAAAATGTCTGTCAGAAGCTCTCCAAGCACATCTGTCCTGCCTGTGGTCTCATCACTTGGAATAAGATGCTGGAACTCAACAGTTTGGGCCGCTTCCTTGCTGTCACAGCGAAGGGTTTTAGAATTACACAGTAAAATTCATGCTTAAAGGAAAACTTACGCTATGAATTTCGGAATTCTTTTGTTTCTCTCCAAAATCCTCTAATCACAAAGCATCACTCCATTTCCCTTCTTTCCATCCCCCAATTGACACTCAGTGATACTTGAATAAAACTCAGATGACCATTACTACCTATGCACATACACCTATGGTCTTGCCACATTCACGCATATTCACATATTTCTTTTAAAGCAGACAGCTTATTCTATCCCCCATTTTTTTTAAGCAGATGACAACTGCCCTGTGTTGGGGCCTTAGCGCTTTTTGCAAGAATATAAGGAACTGAGGTAATGGGATTCGAGGTCACCCAGAGGACAAGAACGTGCTCGTGGACAGTTTCAGGGGGCACTAAACCGGCCACAACCAGATAGACGTCCAGGAGACCCAGCAGCAAAGCACCGAGAAGAGCGCCAATCAGCTGCAAGCTAGCGATGCATGGACACTATCGCCTAACCAATGAGAATGCTGTTGCTTAGCGCGTGTCTGCGTGTACGGGTGTCGGAAAGGTATAAAGTTCTGTTGCAGACACTAGTAAAGCGAATTGAACCTGCTTCACATTGAAGTGTTGTTCATTCTGTCTCGCAGGGTGGGCCTCGGCGTCTGGTGACCCCGACATGATCATGGGTGAAGTGCAGCGGAGAACGCGAGGGATCCTGCAGCCAGTGGAGAGTAGCTGGGCGCCCGAAGAAAGGCGGATTGGGGCCACGACTGACCTAGTGAGTCAGGGAGCAAGATGAGAATTGCTGCATCAGCAACTAGAAAGGAAGTTGCTGCATCAGCAATGGAGCGTGCTATTGTAGAATGTTTATTAAGGCTCGCTCAAAAGACTGAGACTGAGATCTCAAAAGTCGCTGCGAAAGGTGGAGCCGAGACCTCGAGGGATCTTGCAGCCAGCGGAGAAGTAGCTGGGCGCCCGAAGAAAGGCGGATTGTGGCCACAACTGACCTAGTGAGTCAGGGAGCAGGATGGGAATTGCTGCATCAGCAACTAGAAAGGAAATTGCTGCATCAGCAACGGAGCGTGCTATTGTAGAATGTTTATTAAGGCTCGCTCAAAAGACTGAGACTGAGATCTCAAAAGTCGCTGCCGCTTTAAGGGAAGCACTCCGTGGAGGAAAAGGGGAGGAGAGTGTTTCGGGAGACTCCGAATGGAAGGAAGTCACCAAGCTGAGTCCACACGAGGAAGTGGACGACGAGGCAAAAGGGGCTTCATCTCGGCAGGCGTGCCCAGTAACTTTAGCTGAACGTGAAGTATGGCGGGGAGCGGATGAGGATCTTCCACCGTGGGAGTGGGAGGAACGACCACCCCCGGAACGACCACCCCCCACAGCGCCCAAAATGGACGTGGATCCGATTAAAGCACCGATCCCGGATGGGTCGGACAACGATGACGCAATTGTCCAAGGAATGCAACGAGAACTTCGGGAGCAAGCGGAGAGAATGATGGAGTTATTGGAACAGATGCGGCAATTAGACGGCGGGTCCAGGGCAAGGGATGTGAAGGCAGCATATAAGACTGCCCATAAGGCTATAGTAGAGGGGTTGGAGAATGTGGATAAACAACTGGGGCAATGCGAGGCGCGAAAAGGTACTTCTAGCTTTAAGGCGGTGACTGAAGAGGTTTTGGGACAGAAAAAAGAGTGGGTACTGCAGATGGTCAAAGAAGGGAGTATGACACTTGATGAAGCAAAAAATTATCTGCAGGCAAAATTTGGCCTGGAGGGCTGCCTTTTGGGCAGAGAGGTTGAGGAGTTATGGAAGATT
>NW_010577065.1:87890-216126 GCF_000705375.1 Tinamus guttatus | reverse complement strand
ATGCTATGTTTTAAATTGGCTTAACCCTCGAAATGATGATAACATACCTATTTTCACCCATTTTTCTAAAAACTCAGCTGATCTTTCAGGAAAAAAGGTGCAAGTAGAAGTTTTCTGGCCGCAGAAACAGATCTGGGAAGGTCCAGTCGAGTTAGTTACGTGGAGACGGGGTTATGCTTGCGTACTTGCAGGAGATGGAGCGACCTGGGTACCAGCCAAGTGGGTACGACCGTGGTTGCGGAAGAGACAGGAACAGTTAATGGACCAGGATGTCAGAATGGATGAGGTTCAGCTGGTTGGTGATCGTCTTGATAATGGTGACAGGGATAGTGCAGGGGAAATAGCAGACAGAAATTCAGCCGAGAGAGAGCATTTGGGTCACCATAGCTAATCAGACAGGGCAAGAAGCCTTCTGTCTTAGCTTGGAACGCCCAGGAGACCCTTTCCGCACTTGTTTGATAGGTCCGTGTTTGGCAACCTCAGGAATTCAATGGGTATGTAACTAATTTTGCTGTGCTTAATGATACTCTATTAAATACCACTGTGTGCCCTTATCGATCAAGGCGAACGGCAGAACAGTTGGACGGGTGCTGGCAGTGTGAAGTTGGGGATTAGAAGATTGGCTCAGATCGCTAGGCTTAGGACCATGGATTACAGAAATTTTGTACCACTCGTGCGTGATCGGGATGGTTATACTTGGGTTAGTAGCTATGTTGCCTTGTCTTTGCCAATGTTTGCAATGTTTGATGCATGATATTGCTAATTCTGTTTTTGAAAAAAGGGGGGAAAATGTTGGGGCCTTAGCGCTTTTTGCAAGAATATAAGGAACTGAGGTAATGGGATTCGAGGTCACCCAGAGGACAAGAACGTGCTCAGAGGGAACTAAACCGGCCACAACCAGATAAGACGTCCAGGAGACCCAGCAGCAGAGCACCGAGAAGAGCGCCAATCAGCTGCAAGCTAGCGATGCATGGACACTATAGCCTAACCAATGAGAATGCTGTTGCTTAGCGCGTGTCTGCGTGTACGATGTCGGAAAGGTATAAAGTTCTGTTGCAGACACTAGTAAAGCGAATTGAACCTGCTTCACATTGAAGTGTTGTTCATTCCATCTCGCGGGGTGGGCCTCGGCAGCCCTGTAAAGCTAAAAGCTGTCCTTCTGTCATGGTCATTTTTCCACACCCCTAGACTTAACTACAAGTTCAGCTTCACAGCAGATTCATTAGCAGCACTCATTTAATAGGAATATTCTGTTAACATAATAGTGCATTTCTATTATATTCCCATTTCAGATGCCTTGGTTTATTAGATATGCTCCAGTGAAATCACAGTAAGAGTATGTACTCCACTATACTAATGAATTAGCTTCTGATAATCAACAGCAGATTAGCAGCAGTAATGAAAATAATTTTGAATCAGGTTAGTAATACAGTATTATCACACGTATACAAACCAGTATTTGTTTGCTTTCAGTGCTACCACTGAACAATTTTAATACGTGCCAGTATTGACAAAGCAGTTTCTAACATACATGCATATAAGTGAAACTGTAAACTCTATTTTTGAAAATCATGAACAATTTTCATACTGCTTTGTCTGCACTGAGTAACATAATGTGCTCCTGTTACTTCCTTGGATTCCTACAGGCTATTTTAATACAGAAAATAAATAAAAGGGAAGGAGATGCATTTCTGCTTGAAGCATTATGCTAAATACTAACAGAATACTCAACTGTGAGATGAATTCTCCCCCCATTTGAAAGCAACGATACAGCAAAATGCAAACTTGCTTGAAAGAGCCAATTCAATTAGTTAGCTCAAATTTCAGTTTTTTTGAAACCTCTTCATAATAAAACATTTTTGAAGAATTTTTTGAAAACTTTTTAGCTGCAGAATCAAAATCTGTATTAGAATTACCAAAGTGTTTTGAATTATTACATTTTGTCTTGCTGCAAAATAGAAATTTGTTTTCTGTGTTGTTTCATTGGAGAAAAAACGTCTTCTCACCATTCAAACTGACATCTCAATTAATGCAGGTGTAAGTGATCCCAACTTTCCTTGATATTTAGTAACACTATAGTCAAGCTTAAAAAGCAAAAGAAAAAAATATTAATTTTCCTGTGCAATGGCCTGACATGCACAATACAGTCACAAGTGATCTAGAAAAAGAGGTGATTCAACAAGATTTATTGACTCTAAATTCAAATTACTTGGAGTGGTAAAAGGGAAAGCCACCTAAAAATTGTCCTGATTTTGAGTGGCTAGGCAAGAAAACTGCAGATGAAACTTTGTGTAGATAAAGGTAAAGTACTTGTAAACAAGGCAATTCTATCTCTGAACAACCAAGGCCTATGAGCTAGCTGCTAGTGCTCTGGTAAGAGAAGTTAGCTGCCCAGCAGACTATTTATGCAAACACCACCTTGATATTTTCAAAAGCAATCACCAGAAGAAGCATAGATTCCTTTTCAAAAGGAATCACCAGAAGAAGCATAGAGGGAATCAGAAATATTACTGCATTGCATAAATCCATAGTGCATCTAAACCTTGAATGCCTTTTCAACATCCTCTTTTCCCATCTGAGAGTGAGAATTTAGGACTAGAAAGATACTTCCCAAGGCAAGGAGATGATCACTGGCATGGACTACAAGGTGACCAAGCAAACAGATGGAGACTTTCCAGTGAAGAAGAAAGTTGTCAGACAAGAGTCAAGCCAGAGGTCTATAAAATAAATATCATCATAGAGAAAGGGGAGAGGAAAAATCACCCTCTCTTTCAACATACTTATAGAACATAAAATTATGTCATCCCCATTCAGAAACAGAAAAGGATGTACTACGTATGTTCATTGGTGTAGCAAGCTGTAGGCATTAACATTTTACATGGGTTCAATGAAGGAGTAGACAGCGTAATGGAGGATTTGCATCACTCCTATTTATTAAACACAAGGTCTGATCTCTCCCACTCTGACACTGTCAACTGCTGCAGCCTACACTGAGGAAACGTCACCATAAGCCTTCACTGTTCCTACAGCCCTCCCTGTGTTACTTCTAGCGGCTGCTGCAGAGAGAGGTGCCACTGGTCTGGCATGATACAGCTTGCATTCACTGAAATTCAATGAACAGGAGCAGGGATTCTGCATTCAGAAAAGGGAACCACATGTTCGTTATTCATACTGCATGACTCCTTTTTTTTTTTTTTTTTTTTTTTTTTTCTGAAGGATTTGCTCCCTTCTGAGCAGTTCTTACACCACAACTAAGATGACAGTTGGCAAGGATTTCTGCTTGCCTCTGTTCCTGCTAGCCGAAACTAGAAAATTGTGAGAAACTTGGATAATCTAATCATGCTCTAAGGAACTCTGAATTGCAAGCAGGAGCAGAAAGAAAAAGAAAAGGGAGAAGAACTGAATTAGAATAAATGCAATGCTTTATTACCATGGCAGAGAAATACAATAGTTAATATGTAGGCACAATGTAATTTGCATTGCAAAACTCTGAACTCATGGTAATCTCCATGATTTACCGATGCAATAACAAGTGAAAGTTCTTATTACACATACACAAAAGCCCAAACCAACACACTTTTGTTACTGCAAGACTATCACGTACAAAAAAAAATCTGCAAAAAAGCCAAACACAAGAACAAAAAAAAATCTGAATGCAAATGCTGCTTTTTAAATTAACACATTTTTTATTTTTAGTGTTGTTTATAAAAAATATTTCCCATTTAGCAGGTAAGATATGGAACTTAATCCTCCATCCACCCTAGCTCTTTTTAACTCTACATCGCTACTAAAATGTCCAACATTCTAAACTTGGAAACATGTTTTTTAATAAATTAGATATGAGATGAATGGGAACTATTCCTTGGCTTTCTTCAACCCACTCAAAGATTTTAAAATTTAGAGCTCTTCCACAACATGTGAATACATGTCATATTTCCAGGGACCTCAGGGGTATGAAGAACATACATAATTTCATAAATCCACTGAGTCCAGGATAGTACTTCCTGGCTGAATAGTGTCAAATTTACTACCTTAATTGAAGGACAAGGAAAAAGACATATTCAGGTAGCAAGAGGCATGACAGAATGTTACGTTGAAATGAAGAACTAACAGTTTGGAAGGAACTTACTACAAAAGCTTCTGAGGAAAATATGCACAAAGTGATGCTGGCACAAAACCTGGGACACGGTTAGCTCATGAGTCAAAGCTGGTGGCATCATCAGAAAAGAAACAGAGAAGATGCCCCACAAGAAGATCTGGGGAATGCAGAGAAGCAGCACTGCAGAAAATCTGCAGAGCCCGAATTCTGCACCTGCAATGCGAAGATGTGACTGAGTATCTTTGGAAAATTGGCATCTTGAACTGGAATGGAGAAGAACAAGATAAGCGTATTTGTAGACTCTCAGGTGACACGGCAGGTCATGGGAGGGTGATGCCTCCACAGAAAAGGAGTAGAGCCTAAACAGGCAATTTTACATGTTTCTGCGCTGCATGTGACCATATTAGCGCAGATCAATGCCAAGGACTGGACCTACCCTATGGGAAGATGTTAATATTAATTAGTTTGCTTAACCTAGCAAGATGAAAAAAATGGTATTTTTTATAAAATTAAATTCATAAGAAAAAGAGAGCACACACACAATGATGGTAGGTACACCTGGATAGGAAATCAAAGGAAATATTTGCAGCTGCCTGGAGAGGAAGATTCTGGATCAGATTTCCAATGGATCCAATTTAGAGTTTCATCAGGTTATATAAAAAGTTAAGACTGCTTGTGAGTAGGGCAAGCAGTGACTTGAGAGATCCCATCTACTTCTCCTAATGACACAGCATTCGACATTTAGTGAGAGAGAATTAATTACATATTAACTGGCAGCAGCCAAGCTCTTGTGAGATAGCCATTACACTAAAAATGCCTAGCATCATCTTTCTATTCACAGCCATTACGCATCGCAGCTTCCTTATGTTGTCACTGGGTCTAATACATAACATAAAACAAGTCTCTATCCCTAAAATCAACAATTAGCAATGTAATAACTTTATTATTTTATAAGCAGCCCATTTGTAGTTTATAACGTATCTGAGTTGCAATGTCAGGAAACTTTTGACACAAAAACAGAATAAGGCTTCATTATTGAACGTTTGGCAAGAGAAAAAATCTGCCAGTATGTTTATATTATGCCCATCACTTTAATATATGGCACACCCAGAACATAGTGAGAACTGGAGTGTAATTAGTATCTAGCAGTGACTGTAAAATGCCATTTATACAAGAGTTATACCTCACTGAAAGGCATGTCTGCTAGTTCTTAGAGAAATAACTTTAAGCCCCTATGGCTGCAGAGACTGCTGAATTCTATTCTGTTTTTCACACGTAATTTAGAGACACATTAACTATTTTAAGATATGTGAATCAACGGCTTTGCTGCTGACATCCTTCCCTGATGAACCAAACTTATGTTTTGATTCCAGCCCTGGTACATAGGGGTTGGTAAAAGGAAAAATTGCAATCATTGATCACATAGGTCATCATTTCAATTGTTTATTGAGCACTGGGACTGAAAGAACTCCTCAGAAAGAGATCTCACTTTACTCCAGAGTTAGCTAGATGTGATAGCGTGCAAAATAAAAATTATTTTTTTTTGTAAGAGTAGAGCTGTGCTTTAACAAATTATTTAGACTTTTTTTTTGCCCTCCCCTCGATAAGGCTAATAACTGAAGGTTAATAAGAAACCGTTCTGGATGATTTTTCTCAAGTCTTCTTTCTCACAGCAGTCATGACTTGGACTGAGACCAGCTCAGCGCTTTTCTAACCCTGCGCTATCAAGGGAAGACTGGATGAAAGAAGGTCACTCTGTTAAGATTAGTAGGGTGGTTTTTTTTACCTGAAATGGAAGGAAAAAGATTAAAAAGACCCTGCTGGGGAGAAGGAAGAGCTGAGGTCTCTTCCCCGTCTGTCAGCTCTTAGGAAAAACCCAGATGTGGAAGGACTATGTCAAAGGCGCTGACTTTGATTAACTGTCACCTTCCTGTCTCAGCTTTCTGAGGGGTAACATTTATTCTCAAATAGCTGTTTGGTAAGGAGTTGCTCTAAAAACAAACCTTTCTTTCAACAGCATCATATAGAGCTCATTAAAGCTGAATAACTTCTTAGAGCAGTATCTCTACCAATAATTTGGAAAGTATAATTCTCTACATATCAAAATTATATTTTATGATTGAAACAGCTATGATGATCAGTGTCAGATTTGCGAGCTGTACCATTTGATGTTTTTGTGATGAGCTCTTAGGTTATTTGCTATGATGAAAGTGAAGAAAATCCATTTTCTTTACAAATAGTAGGACCTGAATTTCAGTAATGTCTCTGAAACATACAATATGCGACACGCAGTATTTCATAGGCTCTCATTCAGCATTTCAGGCACAATAAAAAAAGAACTCTTTCTTTTCTATGTGAAACCCTTAAAATATTTTATAATTAAAATAGCATGCTTGATTTCATTATAATAGTTATTAATTACCATTAATCTGAATCGAGTACGTACCACATACTCGTAGTTAGAAAATATATATCACGTTCATATCATTTCAAAAAAAATGAGCATTACAAAAACTTCTTCCCCATAATTACTTTCAAGAAGACAAAATTCACCTTCAGCATACATCATTAAAACTTCAAACGCTCACATACAAAACTCCATCATGGCATTTTAAAAAAAGAGTTTTATCTACAAAATACTTTTTAAATATGCAGTTAAGAATATGGCTTAATCCCTAATTTTAAGCAGCAGAACAAGAGAAAAGTTACTTTGCTAACATCTCCTCAGGCTAGAAACCCTCTAGAAGTATTTTGCAACTGTCATGGAATCATAAAATTAACATTTTTTTTCCTTTTAGTAAAATGAATAATTAACAATTTAATGTGATTATAGAATTATTTATGAAAGTAAGTGAAAGATACCATTAGCAGGATTGCATAATACATGTAGTTTAAGGTGTGTAAACATTTTGAGTTCTCAGTGTGAAGGATCTAACCCTTCTACACACTGTTAAGTAGTAAAAAAAATCAGAGCCTGTTTGGACTGTCTGGTATCCACCTGCCTCCCTTTATGGCACTTTATTTTTCCTAAGCCTGGACTCATTTGATCCCTTGTGTCCTTATTCTGCCAACGCTCAAGGCTCAGCAAATCACTCTAACTTGGTGTGCTAATAAACCAAGGACATAACTAGTGTTCATGCAAGACTACTTCCCTGCACTAAGTAAATGCTCCTAATGCCTTTTCAACACTTACTGGCTAATGGCTTCTCCATGGGAGTGCAAGCAACAAAACTGCATTTGTGCAACTGTTGCAAGGAAGGTGGGATGAGCAGTCCAGCACCCGTTAAATACGAGCTTTGGCCTTCACAAAGGCAACAATATTGAAATCCTTTAAATCATTAGTCCTTGACACTTTTGCATCAGAAAAAAAAAAAGAAAGAAAAAAGAATAAGAAAAAAAAAACCTCTTTAAATGTCATACATTTGGTCTCAAATATCAAAGTGTATCCTTTGGAATACAGAAGAAAACAACATGGTCATTTGGAGACTGATTATCACCTGTGAGTCATTTCACTGCCTTTTTTTTTTTTTTTCTCTCTCCTGTGAAATGAGCTAAGCACATCTGTTTAATAATAAACCTGATCAAAACATAGTGTGGTACATCTGTATATCCAATCAAAGATCTGAACACTGTAATTATTCTTGTAAGCAGCTTAATAGCTCAAGAGCTATCAATCAATTTACAATTATATAAAAACTGAAAGTTTGATAATTTTCATGCTATATGGGTATTATTACATTTGAACTAACAATATCCCACTTCACAGGAGTAGCCAGGAAGGAATTTTCACTTAATTTTTCTTTTGCTATAGAGACTTTGGCTATGAGCCATTCCAATATTTTCATATGTTTTCACAAAGCAGGCTGGATTTCTCGAGGCTTATGATTCTTTAATCTGATATTCTATTACGTAGAACTAGGAACATTTAGTATCTTGTGCTGTTCAGTGGACACCCTTTTGCATCCTGCAATAGGATGTACTTGCATGTATTGGTGCCTATAATCTATAGTGATGGCACAGCATCTTTTTGGCACACATAAATCAACGTGGTAGCATCACTGCCTCCATTTGCACCCTTGTCTTAGGGGATGCTAAAAAACTCAGCCATTTAGTGAAAAAGAGTAGCGAATTTTTCTCATGCGCCTTGATTTTATGGCACATAATAAAAACAAGTCACTCTTCCTACATACTCTATGCTACAGATTACTCTCCATAGGTCATCTGAACGCACCGGGAGAGACCAAAATTTAGATAGCTGGAGACAGCAGTGACCCCCTGGCTACGTGTACGAGGACCATGTTACAGGAAAAATCCTCGTGTTATTTTATAAGGTTTGATTCTCCAAATGAACTAGTGGGAGAAGAGTATATCTGCATAGTGCAGCAGCCTCACACAAAGGCTCTCTGGTATTCATGAGAATAAATTCTCATAAATCTCTTATTCTCCATAGGAGAATAAATCTAAGCACACAGTCTGCATGCCTGCAGCTTGCACAAATTACTCTGCAGCAGACACTGCATGTCTTAGGTTGCTCTACAGAGAAGTTCTCAAATTCTTTTTGGCTGACTCCGGTCATAAATCCCACTTCTGCAGTTCCTAATTCAGAAATTCAGATGTCGCAACAAAAAGAAGCCTTTTTTGCTTCTGGCTCATTTGAAGACAGTATAAAGAAAAAAACAATCAAGCTTCAGGACTACCAGCGTTTCAACATTGAGTTTCAATGTTGAGAGGTAAATGGCTTTGCATTAGGTATACTTCTCTGCCTCACTAATTCATATCACTGGCTAAATGAAATGAGCTGAAGAAAAGCAATTATCTGCATTTAATATTCACAATGTATTGTTAATATAGCACATGAAAAAGAAATGCTCTGTGATATTATGTACAGTCAATTATTAGAATAAAAGTTTTTCCTTTTCTGTTTTGATAGGCTTTTAGGAGACTGTACAAGTATTATTGTTTGAGGTTAAAATTCAATGAAATTAAAAAAAAAAAAAAGCTTTTTTACTGTTTTTTTTTCCAACTTCTACCCAATTTTCTGCATACTCAGTCTTGATACATAAGAGTATCACAGCAAAAACAAACAGCTCTACCCATTCCCAAAGACAAGAGCATTTAATTTCCCATACTTTAAAAAAAGTAAAATCCTGTACTGTAACTACAGAATTTATCCATACAAGTCATGTATCAAAAAACTTTCCATTTTAAATATAGTAATATAATTATTCACTAGCACATAATTATAATTTGCCTTTGAATGGCAATAAGTATTCTCCCACACCATTCTATCAACCCCAAAATTCATGTCTTCTGCAAAAAAATGAACTTTGTGAATTTTCTTGGAAATGCTGTTAATCCGGAGCAGCCTGATTCAACGTCGATTGTCGACCTTAAAGCTGCACACCGAGGAGAGTTCAGGAAAGCACATGCAGGGCTTATTTCTGTGAACCTATACGTTCTTTAGGCAACCACTGAGCAGCAAGCGGAGACTGCTGCCGCCACTGCAAAGCCACCATTGTGTCCCGCACCCATCTTGTGCAGTGAGACTGCGCCTGGGATACTGGCAAAGCTGGGATTACAGGGTTTAGCTCCTGTGGAGGTACAAGCACCAGTTTCCTGCAGAAGGCAACTTTTCAAATACTAAAGGGCTGCCAAGCAGACGAGCTTCAAAGGGACTGGAGCTGTCAAGTGGCTCAACACAGAATCATTCAGATCTCTGACTGCTCTAAGAGCAGATGTATAAGAGAACATCTTATTTGCCTTTACTGTGCCTTGTATATGATTACTTCCAGAGAGAGTTTCTCCACGGCTATATGTAAATTGGAAAATAAAAGCAGCTCAAAGTGTTTTCATAGTGGAAATTATTCATAACTCATAGCGGCAAATCAGATTAGTAATGAAAAATAACTCGAGCACTGAAACGAGAAAAATTGTTTAAAAAATCTTTGAGGTCCTCAGGAAAAGAAAATGAGATTGATTGGGAAAAAAACTGCAACTCTATCCGTTTCACTACAATCCATAATAATTATAATGCATCTGAAAGTTCATTTATTGGGAGGCAGAGTCACGTAGTTTATTTCCTTCTTGTTCCTCAACTACAATTTTCCTTTTCTTTTCTTTGCTATCTGAAAAAGTTATCATTCTGCTGAAAAATACACTTCAGAAAACTGCTGCTTTACCCTTTAAAGCAGCTTTTCAAGGCTCTAATTATTATAAGAAAATTCAATACAGTTGCATAACCAATTAAGTGCAAATTTATACTCCAGCATCGACAAGCAGATAATGCAGAAACAACATACAAAGTAGAGCAACCATAATTTCCACAAAGCAACACTGTGCGTATCAACCAAACAAATTAGCTGCCTGAATATATCACCTACTTGTTTTTATTAATGCCTAAATTCCCTATAATAAAAATGGCATAGGAATGACCTCAATTGTCTTGGTTTATCCAAAGTGGCAATGCTTCACATCCTACTAGCTTAAATATTTTAATTCACCCACTCTGCTAGCCCTGTGCGAACAGATTTTTCACAGGAAATAAAGGCCAGAAAGCTATTATAAAGAGACTTAAATAACTGAAAGCCTTAAAATACTTGGTTATCTGTTTAAAAATAGAGATTAAGAATTCAGTGTGCAACACCCAGTTGAAATTACGCTACACCAGGCAGCATCAGATAAAAAGATCACCAAAGTCTTTCATATGGAGCTGGCATAAGAACACAGACAGGAACGGGACTCAGGGGTAACATGTTTTCTGAAACCAACTGATCTAAAAGGAGGATCTAAAAACACTTTTAGGGGAACCAAACAATAAGAGACCTCCAAAGTTGCCTAGAAGCCTTTTGACGGTTTTAGTGAAGCCATTTCCTTGCTTCAAGCACTGCAAATGATGGATTTTCTGTCTTCTGGTAAAAAAATGCAAAACGCTGACAAAACCATGGCTGGGCTCTCACTTCATGAGATTTTGGGAGGTCTTTCTTTGACAATGAAATGACAGGTCACACGCGCTGAGGTGCGCTTGAGCCCAGCCATCAGTTATGTCTATGCATTTACATGGAAATGGCTTGGTAGGTTTTGCCCTGCAATTGTGAACTGCCCAGAGCTGGCAATACTGTCACCTACTTGTCTTGACTTGGCTTATATTCGATTAAGAAAGAAGCCACAAATTGCACAACTACTATGAGGCACCAAGCAACACCCAGTCCAGGAGATGCCAAATCCTTTAACCTGCATTGAATGAGGGAGAAAATCTTCATTCCTCCACCCAACTTTCCAGATGTCCAGACCCCCAGCAAGCACCACCAGCCTCCTGAGCTGAGCTGCTTTTAGCCATCCCACAGGTTCCCCAGCTGCTTCCAGACCTTTTGTCTTTTTAGATTTAGAATTAGTGTCTGCCTCCCAGTCTGATTTTTCTATCTACACGTACAAACATTAACTTTCGAGAGGACACACACAGCCAGCACGGCTACGACAACACAGGAATAATTTACAGATAACGGATGGGGGAAATCAGATGTGTCTATTTATTAGGATGATGAAGCAGAAAATCAGCAGACACAAAACACTTTGTGTAATAAAGTACATTGCGAAGTACATTAAAATACATTAGCAAAGTGCAGAACTTGGCGTGAATCTAAGAGGATTAAGTGCACAGAGCGCAGGAACATCCAAGCGGGCGGCAGAAGGGACAAGAGCGGTGCGAGCCCTTGCGGATCTGGGACAAAAGCAATTTGGCAGCTCAGTAACGGCCCGTCGCAAGGTCTTGGCACCAGATCTTGGCACAAAGATCAAGACTACTGAATCTAACACTAATTACTCCGCACAGAAAAACGTCTTCAGTAAAAATGAGAATTTGTATGCTCCTGCATATGCAAATGCAAGTGCAGTCGTGAAAAAGCGCTACTCATTAACAGGCTGGAAGCAGAATTTCATTACCTCTGGACAACAAAATAATTAATAGGCCACGGGAAAAAAGAGCATAGAATAGAGAGTGTTCTTAACTTGGTGAGTACTCCACACAAACACTTAAAATATAGTATCAAATCTCATTCTTAAGCTTGTGTTAAATAAGAATGGACACAAGTAAGAGTGGAGCCACATGATAGGGACCAAAGCGCCTGTCTGCTGCTACTGATTAAATGCTCTTTTCTGATAAGTTAAGCATAAATTTGCAAGCAAACTCTACAAACTTTGAGAATGATTGAAAATTGGGTTTAGTGGCTGGGAGAATTAGAAGCTGCTTCCCAGATTTTATCAGTAGAGAATTTTGCAGAAAGCTGGAGAAATCAGAAATGCCTTAACACTCAGAGCTCGCCAAAAGAAACAACAGGAGAACAAAACCAAAATGTTAGGATTTTTGGTAATGCTTATCCACCTCTTTGACAAAAAAGGCTGATCAGCAGTCTGCATACTGGTAGCCTGCATAAGAGGCCAGATCTAAACTCCCTTTGATTTAATTTTGCTGCACTTGTACTGCATCCAGCCATTATTCAGCTAAAGAACTGAATAGCATGATCTCTTTGCCAACCTAGTTTTCCTTTCTTGCATTGTCAGTAAAACAACAACAACAGAAAAAATAGATGTTTGAATTAAGACTTTAGTCCTTATAGTATAATCAAGGGGATTAAGTACAGCTTCCTTCCAGCTGATTTTATTAACATTAAAGTTTATGATAAATTATGAACTACCCTTGAGCTAAACATCCAATTAAAATAACATAAGCATGGCAGGATGTCTGTTATAATGTTTTTCTTAGAAGAAATCCTAATTATGTTGCCATTATACTTTTCCACAGGCATAGCTGCGACTTCTGACTGGATGGGATGAAAATATAGCATTAATTAACATGAATGCAACCTCATTACTTTACTGAGAATTAGTCTTACACTAAAAATAAACACAACCCAAGACCATGGAGTTATATGCTTCATTAAGACTGAAGAAGTTGCATTGAACTGTAACTCTTCATCTTTCCAGGATTATAAAGTAACCCCAGGAAAATATTTCACTTTTGAACTTCTAGTTCAAAATAAAGCTTTAAATAGAAAGTTTAGGCACTGTTTGGAATTGCAGTGATTTCTTTCACCAAATAAGCATGTTGTATTTAGTCAGTTTGTAAAATGAATTTTTTTCCTGTTAACAAACTCATATTTAAACCTTACCATGTTTAATCCAGCTATGAAACAGCTGCTATATGCTGATGTATTTCAGTCACTACCAGTCTCAAATATAATTACACTGGTGACCTAGAATAGCTTACCAACATAGTAATAATTAGCAAATCCATCTAGTCAAAAGTGAGTATTTTAAGAATCTTTCTACATTAAAAAAAATAGGTTTCTTTTTTTCACATTGATACAAATATAGAGATGAAAGGATGCAACTTACATGCTTCCTAATTATGTACATGTAGAGAGATTCCAAATATATTCTTCTTCTCTTTCAGCTCAAAAAAACCTGCAGTTTTATGAGCTGGACCTCAATTCTCATTCCAAGATAGGCGTACACACACACAATTTCCTTACTCTTTCTTGATTTTAAAATACCCACATCATCAGTTTTGCTGCAGGAAGAAGTATTTTTGCAGTTTTAATGCAATCAAACACAAACTCAGGGCAGGAACTCACTATTTTTTATTTTTAGGCAAAGAGTTACGTTAAAGGCAGAAGGATATACATTTGAATAATATTCTGCCCAGATGTGGTTCATAACTATCCTAAAGCTCAAAACTCTGAGCCTCTCTAGTAAATTAAGCAAACTCACTTAAAACCAGACATGGAAAAAATCTGCTTATGAAATAAAATTTATAGGAAATTGCTTCCTAATAGGAAATAGTATTAAAAAAAAGAAAAACCACCACAACCCAAGCCCATGTCTGACACCTCATCAATGGCAATTTTAATAGGCTAAATTCCTTAAAAGGCATACAGCCTTTTTTATAAAAGACTAATTCAGTTGATTTTAAGACAAATCTAAAAATAACTCAGAAAGATGGAATTTTAGTCCTCTTTTTTCTTTTTCCTTGTCAATCCTTCCCATAAAAGACTTGGAACACAAAGCAAAACTTAGGCATAACCCATACATAGTAAAGACCATCCATACTATTACGTTTAATAGCTACTTTAGCATGCTGCAATTTAGGATACTAAAGATCTATTTTCCATGCAGTCTTAACTGTTAATTTGTCACAAATAGCTTAGAATAGACCAAATGGGTGGGGGAGAAATGCAAATATCCTTAAAATACGAAGTTAACCAAAAGCATCACTTTGTATTAAACACTGTTCCTTGTGAACCCTGCATACCAGCTTTAGGCATCTCCAAAAGCACACAAAAAACATAGGCAAGCAACTCTAAGGTTCTGCCTTCGCAAGGTCCAAATAACTTACAGAGTATTTCTGAGGATGTGGCCACACAGTGACTTTTTAAAGTCCCTTTAAACGACTTTTGTTAACATAAGACAGTCACGAAGCCCCTGACTTTGAAGGTCTGGAGGCTATAAAATCAAAACCTCCTGGAAAAGGTCCTGTAGTGGCAGGAATTCATCAGATAGCATCTGGGAAACCCTTTAGTTTTATAAATATTGATTCAGTGGGCAGCAAAAAAAAAAAAAAATCAAAGTTGATTCTGTTCTTATGGCTTTTTTGCCAAACGTATCAAAATTCCAATTACGATAATTTCTATTACCTTGCTCCTATCTGCTTAAATTACCGTTTTTCTCATGCTATATCACATTCCATTTCTTAACAAGCTACTAACACTCTGAGTATAACTGATGCAATATCTTAAATGACTACCAGATAGCTCTATTCTTAATTCCTATATAAATAAACCCAGAAGAGCCAGAAGTCATATACAGTATTGTTAGCATAATACCTTCATTAGACCTGGAATAATGCTTTACCTGCTTATTGCAGAGTGTGTACAGGGAACACACCTGCTGGTGAGTCCTACTACCTACCTGCAAACAAAATACACGTTTACTGTACTTTTTTTTTCCCAAATTGAACATTTATTATTATTACTTTTTAAATAAATTTGAAACAGATTAGTAAAATGCAAGAGTGTCTTTCCAACTTAAAATATGACTCAGGAGTTTTACCATTAAGACACCATGGTAAAGGCTTGTCACCATAAAATCAAAGAGTTTTTCAGAACACTTGTTTTTAAAGCTCATGATATTAACACTATTTTTCTAGAGAGACAGCCTCGTGGGAACTACAACAAGCATATCAATAACAAAGGTCAAAAGCCTCTCTCCTACATGTTTACCTTTCAGAGATGGATTATAAACTCAGTAAATTCAATATCCCCAGGCGAACAACCCAAACTATCAAGGATAAAAACCTGTGTGAACATAGCATTGGAAACAAAAATAGCTAAAACATGTGTTACCCAGAAACACAAAATAAGTTACAAACTCAATCCCCAGTCAGTATAATTTTAAACTTGAAAATTAAGATTCAGATGTTAGGAAACATGAGGTCCTTTAGCAAAGGACACCTCTCCTGCTCCCCGCAAACTTAAAACAAATAACTGCTAGCCCTCCCATCTGATATAAATTACTGCTCTGCTCTAGTTCTGGACATCATGAGAAATTTCAAGATTTTGAGATCAAGGGAGACAGGATGTCCTGGAAACATCCTGATATGGCAGAACAGCAGCACCAGGCTGTATGATATCACAGAATCACACAGAATCACAGGATCGTTGAGGTTGGAAGGGACCTCTAATGATCATCTAGTCCAACCCCCCTGCTCCAGCAGCGACACCTGGAGCACATAGCACAGGGTGGCACCCAGGCAGGTTTGAAAGATCCCCAGAGAAGGAGCCCCCCCAGCCTCTCTGGGCAGCCTGTTCCAGGGCTCTGTCACCCTCACAGTCAGGAAGTTCTTCCTCATATGGAGATGAAACTTCTTGTGTTTCAACTTATACTTGTTAACTCTCATCCTGTCACTGGCCACCACGGAGAACAGCCTGGCCCCATCCTCCCTACAGTCACCCCTCAGGTACTTGAAATTGTTGATCAGATTTCAGCCTTCTCTTCTCCAAACTAAACAGGCCCAGCTCACTTAGTCTTTCCTCATACGATAGCTGCTCTAGTCTCTTAATCATCTTTGTCTCTCTCGGCTGGACCCTCTCTAGAAACTCCCCGTCCCTCTTGTGCTGGGGAGCCCAGAACTGCACCCAATACTCCAGGTGTGGCCTCACCAGAGCTGAGCAGAGGGGCAGGATCCCCTCTCTTGACCTGCTGGCAACGCTCCTCCTGATGCAGCCCAGGATCCCATTGGCCTTCTTGGCCACGACGGCACATTGCTGCCTCATGGTGAACTTGTTGTCAACCAGGACAAATATGACTGAATAAGTGTTCTAGTTGAATGACGGGTTCCCTAAATTCTCATAGAGAATTACTTTTTTCTTACTAAAGCACAAGGAAATATTTTATCAAAAGTCTAGTCATGTCTACGTAAAATATTTTGTTTTACACCAAGTTTCTTATCACAGCTACTACTATAGCATCTGTATTTGATAAAGGTTGGCTATTTGAGTATTACTTTTCATTGTGTAAAGATTTGCTTTGAAGACTGCACTTGAGATTTCAAATATTTGAATTTGCAATTCTTTCTTCTTCCTTTTATTTATATTTCTCTTACTCATTTTGCACCACTTTACTTCATATCTTCTTTCAGCTATAATCACAGCAGGTTTTTCTTTTCTTTTCTTTTTTTTTTTTTCACTCCAGAAAAACAAGGCAGTATCAGGCAACATGTCCTAGCATCAGCGCATTGCAAATTTCCATCTTTTAGACAAATTACTGATCCTGAAGATTAACTTTATTAAGAATTATTAATCATAATATTTGTGCTTCCTGTTTGCACAAGAGTAGCCAATGTCTCTTCTGTCTATGGTGGGCAAAACCACTTGATATTTTGTATTTGCAGATGTTCCTGAAGATTTCTATTTGTAGAAGAAACACCTTCACAGAATCACAGAACTGTTGAGATTGGAAGGGACCTCTAATGATCATCTAGTCCAATGCCCCTGCTCCAGCAGGGACACCTAGAGCACGTGGCACAGGGTGGCATCCAGGTGGATTAGGAAGATCTCCAGAGAAGGAGACTCCACAACCTCTCTGGGCAGCCTGTTCCAAGGCTCTGGCACCCTCACCTTCCTCATATTTCCTTTGGACATTACACAGATAGAATGTTACAGCTAAAAAAGAGATTGTAAAATTTAGGTCTCCCCAGATTTTGCCATGTACTTTTTGAGAGGAGTAATTTTCGAAAGTCAGCAATCCAGCTAATATAGGGAGATCTTTTTTCTTCTTTTTTTTTTTTTTTAGTCCAAGATGCCCTAATCTAATCTAATCTAATCTAATCTTCTAATCTAATCTAATCTTCTAATCTAATCTCAGGGGACTAAATACAAGTTAGGGATTTTTTCTGCCAAGGTATTTCAACATATATTTGAAATAAAACCGAAAGCACAGAAGTCCATAATCTGATGAATAAAAAACAACAACAGCAACAAAACCAGCAATAAGAAAAACAAACCCAACTCTTTGGATTACAGATATATCTACTACTAAAATAAACAAAAAATCGTTGTCCAAAATACCCCTTTCCTAAGCATGGAAATGGAAGTAATGCAGTAAATGGTTTTAGAATTAATTTCTCTTTTTTAAAAAGTTATTACTCTTTTTCTCCTTCAATAAAATTCCTGCGGATTTTATTCAGAAGGCATGAGCATGCAGACCATGCCTGCCTCCATTACTCTATGGTAGGATGTAGCAGGGAGACAGAAGCCTAAACTGAGAAAAGCCTGGAAGCAGGCTCATGGCTTCATTTTGACAAACCTTTGAAGGCAGCAGTCCAACTTGCACTTGCCTGCTCAGCAGAATGTGTATTGTATTTATAGACATCTACTTGTATGAATGAAATCTTTGCTGACAAAGGCAAAAATACAGTCACTTACACTAGCAAAGTGCTTTGCACAGCTGTTCAAGGGCTACAAAATATTACAAGTCAAGCTGATTTTACATTTGGTTATACTTTCTTTTACAGATGGGTTTCTTTTTATGGCTGGAAAAGACAATTTTTAAAATATATTTTAATTATCTCTATTCCATCTGTGCAGTTTAATTACTGATCTATTTCCTTTTTTTTAGTAAGATATCTATCTACATGTATTTAATTACTGCCTGTAGTGAGGAATGCAAATAACTTCGTTTCCTTCACGAAAATGCATCTTTTCAAGACAATACAAACAGGAACATGTCATCACAAATATCTAAACTAAATAAGCTATGAACTGCAACTGCAATTGCTTTTACCATTCCCTGTATTTTATCAGTTTATTGTAAAAAAAAAAACTCTTCTTGATGAGCCAAAACAATACAGACAGACAGTAGCACAATGTATGATTCCTGCCTCATTTAGCATACCGCTTGCCCAGAATGGCATTACCAATTACCATTGACTCTGCATCTACACACAGTCTACCTCAGGGCTTCTGAAAAAGCCTATCATTTTTAATGTAAACCCTAAGACACAAACAGGGTAATTTCCCTGTTCAACCCTGGAGAGACCTGTTCTGCCTTTAATGCAATTCTGCATGTATAAAGGAAACTGGCACCCTGGAGAAGGTAGTTTCCTTTAAGCAAGAAAATCTATCGTGGGTTAGCTTATGAACATTTTTCGGCCTTTGAGATCAACCCTTTCCAAAGGGGATAGACATTTAAAGGAAATACAACAACATAGTAAGGAAATATTTGGACTGATTCTGTTCCCAATTTGCAGTTCAGAGTTATGCATATACATGTTTAAAATTTAGGAGAGTGTTAACTACTTAGAACTGATCACCTGAATTAGTAAAACTAACACAGTTGCTCTAACAGATACCACACTTTTTTTTTTTTCTTAACCTTTGCTTTTTTCCATATCTAAGACGTTTCTCATCAAATAGAGTGTAATAGCCATTTATTACTATAGCTGATAAGTTATTTTCCTTTCTAGGATTAATTGCTGAGTAATAACCATACATTTCAATGGTGCATTTTACTAGCTGAAAAAAAAAAAAGCCTGAAGAAGTATGATAGTATTTCCACAGGCTAATATGTATATTAATCCAAATTTTAAGTCTTAAGAATGCATGTTACTTTCCAATATTCCAAACTGCATGAAATTGTACCTGAATAGATATCTTTTCCATTTCAATTAGCAATAACCAACACTCAATACTGATGATAGAAAACAAAAAGGATATGCTTCTAGTCGCTTCAAATAGCGTCTGTGTTTACTTTATTGGAGCGCTGCTGTGAAATATCAAGACTTTCTAATCACCCTAAGAGAGCAGAAATGTATTTCAAGAAAGAGAATTGCACCAGAGGATCCTGCCCCCAAATTGCACAAGCCAGAAGGTGGCAGCAACAAATGACATCAGCTTTAAGGAACCATGCTATTATCTCTTTTCTTGTAACTCACGCTGAAGAAGTTTGAAAACTGTGCTTTTGTTCTTTGTGTGCTCGATCTTAATTGAAGCTTAAGACTACATTTACACCAGCTGTCCAAAAGCATGAAGATTTACAAAAATAAATCATTAATCAACCCAACTCGTCTCATCTGGGACTGGTAAGTAGGGGTTAGAGCAGTTAGCCCAAGAGGTTGTACTTCAATTACTTTGCTAACTTTAGTCTCAATGAAAGCAGTCACTGCTAATACTTATAAAAACATTCAATAAGATAAGACAGGACACGGTAAAAACAGACAAAAGGAAATGTAGTTATTTCATCAAGAGAAACATAAAGGAAAAAATTTCAATTTAAGAATGTACTCCTTATCCCAGCATTTCTTAAATCTCAAAATAATAAACAGAACTAGTTTAGCTGATCACCCTATTCTCAAATCCCCAAATTTTAAAAAAGCCAGATCCAAACATAAATAACTATATTACTATGCCCATTCCCAAAGAGCTCCAGGTAAATACTCAGAATGTCTCATGATAATATTCAATAATGCTGACTCTCCAAGAGCAAGGTCTAAAACCAGTTATTTCAGAAGGTGATAGGTTATAACCTTTCCAGATTTTGTTGATGCCGTTTCAGGCATCAGTCAAAAGAACTACTACTATGATACCCTACTAAACCATTTCTGACCTAAGACTTAACTGAATTTTCTTCCAGCTGAATTCATGACTATATTTCTTTTCTTTCTCTACAGGCTTCAAGGTGGAACCTCAGGTTATGTCTTAGTTTGCAATTACTGTAGCTTGATCAAAGGTGAAACTTTGAAGAGATAGATAAAATTAGAAACAGGTAGGAGCAGGCAAGTTTGTACAAGATGATGAAACCAAAGCTGAAAAGGGAAGAAAAGTCAACTGCAACAAGGTTTCTCCTCCTCCTCAGTTAGTATTTTGTGCCAGGGAACAACATTACTCATGCAAACAGTGATTCAGCAAGATAGAATATGAGTAGTATCTGATGAGCTATGATCAAGATAAAACTTTAAATACCTTTTTGGAAATAAAAGCAAGTTATGAATCTCATTTAACAGGTCTCACTTCTTGACCATCACTACCTCCTTTTGCCTTAACTTCGGATGACTGCTGTCCCCAAATCTCTTTTTCTAACTGGAAATGTTCACACAAAGAAAATATATTTGCCTTTCAGACAGCAGCAAGGTGCTGCTTCTGTCAGATAGAAGAAGAAAAAAAAAACTCTACAATTTAAGAATGTATTTAAATACAATAGGAGACATCTCAATATATTCTCTCTGTATACTTTGGGTTAATATATGGACTCTGATAATATCAAATCGGAAAACAAGAGCTGGTAAGCTGCTGGAAGGGTACTTTCACATATTTAAGAAACAACTGATACTTTTGTAATGCAAGGCTTAGCCTAGAGTCACCCATGCATTCAGGTTTATAAATCGTTCTCTAGACAAAACCTATGCTACTGAATTCTTGAGGTAACTCCTCAAAATAAACACTCCAGGAAACCTTGCGTAACTGCTTTATTTTACTAGAGAGTTGACTATATAATCTCAGGAAACTAAGCAGCTTTGCAGAGGCATGCATGTTTTGCATTTTAAATGAGATAAGCTTAAAATTGTTTTCAACATGAGCTCAGGTCATGTTAATTTTCATGAAAGCCTCAGACCAAAAATAGTCAGCTTGCTTGGCAGTCAGACTTCTTCAGATTTTACGGTTTGCGTTTTAGTGTCTCTTGTCACAAGCATGACTATCACGTGTGTTACTGGGAAAAATCTTCCAGATATTACTAGGAAGAATAACCATGAAAGTATTGCTAAAAAATTTGTTAGCAAACCAATATTCTCATGGTTGTTCCTCCTAGTAATATCTGCCAAAGCTGATCAAACTATGACTTTCTCATCATATTTTTCCACCTTTTATGCTTTCTCCTAGCAATGTTTTAGCTTTCTCATACACAAAACGGTGCAAGAAGCCAACAGTTTTCTGCAAATTGAATTTTCTTTTAATTTGAAAAACATGTTGAGAACAACTAATAGTGCTATAAAAATATAGCAACTGCTATTGTTACTGCTGTTGCCAACTGAAATGTGGACATCTTGTAGATCGTATTCACAATACAATTGTTCTTTGGCACTCATTTAATTTGCAATATCAAATAGCATGAGGAATAAATAGCAATACTAAGGGAGGCATGAATAACAATACTAAAAGCACTTCCATTGTCTGCATGTAACTCCACCTGTGGCATGTGTACAGCAGCAATAAAATTTTAAGGTGGATCTCTAATCATTTCAATTGCCAGCATTACAGCCTAAGATAGCTGCAAGGAGATAAAAAACAGATTTTTTTTCTGCAAGACTGTTCTCCTTGTGTCTTTTGCTTCACACATGCTACATGCCACAAAATATATGTTTATATTACAGCAAAAAAAGATTTTTTTAACCTGTATTTTCCAACTGTTTTCACTGTTCATGAAAATAGACAGTATGGGAACATGTATGGGAGAGGAAACTGTGTTAAGACTATATAGCAACTTCGAGGTTGCTATATAGGGAAAGCCACTAAAGGTGGCTCTTTTCCAATTAAAAACATGGAAAAAGAGGAAAAAAAGAATCTATGAGAATGCCTATTTCAGTTGTCGTATCCTATTGCCTGATCTGCAAATTCTACTATGCCTGAAATGCTTTTTCAAAACATGGAGTTTGAAGTTATTACCCAGAACATAACAGAATATGGTAGTTTGCACACAATACTTTCTAAGACATCCTTTATCTGGGAATTTATTCCCAAAGCAGATAGTCAGATGCTAATTTTCTATTTCAATATTTCTGATTACTTCCACTAACATTTCCAAGAGAAAAACAAATATAAACAATTAGTGTCCCCCAAATTATCATAATCATCTACCTTCTGATTTTTCAACCAGTGGGGTTCCCAAGCACTGGGAAAAAAAATAGACATGTCACTATTAGAAACTTTTGAGTAAGTGAAGTATGCATTGCTATTCCCTACTTTTACATGTCAATCATACAGAAAAAGAATGGCTTCAAAGACTATGCAAGGGAGAAAAAAGAACCCTCTGAGCTTTCAAGGAAAAAGTTTCTCATTGCAACAAGAAGGCTTGAGCTTTTCTTTGTTGACTTTCTAGCAGAAGGCATCTGCTTTTGGTTAGCTTTTTCAGAACCTCTTTTCCTGGGCATCTGATCCATGTGCCAAACATGCCTAAAAAACACTGAAATGAGATTTCCATTAGGGAACACCTTGCAGTTGCAGGACACTGCAGTATGACACCTTTCTGCTATGTTAACATATTTTATCATACGCTTTCTGAAAGAAATGGGGTCAAGCAGGAAGAGGACAGGTCATGTCTTTCATTTTCTCTTTAAATTTGGAAAAAAAAAAAAAAAAAAATGCTGCTGGGGCTGAACAGGAGACCTTACAACAAAACCCTTCACAAATACGCTGCTGCAACATCTAATGGTAGAGACTATTTAACAGCTACATAGAATATATATTTTTTTAATGAAAGAAAAAACCATCTTTCCTTCGACATTCTGAAAGCTAGAAAATACTCACTCCATGTATGAACTGATATAACATCAATAAAAAGCCATCTCTATCTTTATTATACCTCAAAGGTCCATTAAACAAACAGAACAAGTACAGATAAAAAAGAATGAGAAGAAAGACAAAAATGTTATTGCTAGGAGTTTGAGGAACCATCTTTAGTTCCCTATAAACATTAAGACTTCCCAAGGAAGGCTAAGAGCAGTCTTTCCCATAAACTCAACAAATACAAAAAAAAAGTCTCTACAGTTTAAAAAATAACCAGGGCGGCGGGGGAGGGAGGGAGGGAGGCAGGGAAGGAATTGCAGAGACTGTCGAAAATTCAACCTTTGCTTAAAAAATTGTATTTCAATTTACTGGTTTCCTCCCTTTCTGCATGTTAATGAAATGTTTAGAAGATTTAAGTAGCAATTATTTGCCAGATATATGGGTCTGTACTTGAATCTCAAAGCCTGCATAACTGCTTAGCATTTTTCAGTGGAAGGATCATATTAATCCAATTGACTTTTTGGACTCCTCTAGGCTAGCAAAATTAATGTACTTAGAACAAACAGATACTTCCAAGGCAGGTTTTTTTTAAGATGACACTTGCTTGAAGCATGGAAAATCTGTCAGTTATCACCAGAAATAAATGAGTTTTTTAAAATGTGGTGGAAAGCTGCTTAAGCCAAAGGTTTGAAGTACTCCAAACATGTGGAGATACCTTCACAGTCTGTTTGCAGCTGTCAGCAAATCCACATGTTCTGTCTGGGTCCATTTGTCACACAGTATTCAATGAAATAACATCTCTTCTAGAGAAAGGGATTTGAAAAGTCAGGCAGACAACCCTGCTGGATTGTTTTTTCCCTTAGCAGGCAATTATGTTGGTTATTCTAACACTTTCCTTGCCTATAACAGCGATTGCTGCTGGTAGCTTTGAGAGCACATGAACAAGGACATACCGCAGGGTTTCCAACCAGACACCGAAAAAAATTTAGTTGTAACCATGGGCCTCCTTCAAGTGTGGAAGTGCAGACTGCTTCCACTTTAACTTGGAAACCTTATCCAGAAAGCATTTTTCTGAAGCTTAAAATCTGGAAGTGTGGCATGGGAGATTCTTCATCATCATGCGTTTCTCCTCCCCATAGGTATTAAGGCCAGAAAGTTGTTAAGACACTTCAGTTTGGACTTCTGTGTTATGTATTGAATTTCCTTGAATTGCCTCAAACCACCTAAAACTTCACATTGAAATTTATCTTTTTTTAAATCTTTTAAAAGATAAATTTGATAAATCCTTTCAAAAGTTAGTTGCCCCGATTCCTAGGAAGTGTGCCTTGATTCCTGTCCAGATTTGCATTTTTCAAACTTTTACTTGCTTTTGCATCTTGCAACGCCTTTGGGATGGAAGAGTATTTACCAAACCAAAGTGTCTTACCCGTGTCAAATTACTGTATGAAAAGGGATTAGAAATGCCTAAGGAATGCAAGAGCAAGGAGGAGGTTTTGTGGAATTCCTCAAACTTCTACAGCAACTTAAGCACATGTGGATTTTAGCAAGTTTACCTGTATTTACCTAAGAATAACCAAAGATTAATGAACTTTCTGAGAGTGAGGAGTCAGTGTATGTAGGAAAAGAGAGAAGTAAGAATTTCTATCATACACCAAAACTCTTGAATTTTCTGTTTTGCTGCTCATACATGTGGCTCATGTATTTCTAATGCTTTGTCTCTTGCACACATACAAGTACGGTGCAAAGTATTCGCACAAAATACATTATTATACATTATTTTATCATTCAATTCTCCTTTCTGTCTAAGCTTTATTACTAGAAAAAGCTCTAATTTAAAAGACAGAGAATCAGTCTGTCTTTAATGTTCTGGGACCAAACTAATAAGGCTTCAGAGAGAGGTCAGCACCAATAAAAGGCACAAAGAAAATACTTACAAAAAGCACTGCGATTCATTTCTCATTTTCTCAAACACCAAACTGTATTGATTCAATCAGCCTTTTAATGTTTCATGTTTTAGCATTTTCTGAAATACCATAAGGAAACAAAACTCCTTGCTTCTCAAACAAGAAAAAAAGATGAATTTTCATAACTTCTCCTAATGGAATCTTTAGTTAGATCCCCGTCTTGCTAAACATCAGATGCACACAGAAAAATAGCTCTAGTCTTCCAATCTAGGCTAACCATGGTGTCCAAATGACAAGACCATTACCAAATTCTTCCACTAGCTCCTCAAAACAGCATTAGTTGATGGCGTTTCTACAGGCGATGCACAAGAGAGGCTACCTGCAAGCAGCACACAGTGGGGAAAGGCTAAGCCATTGACAAGAAGGGCACAGGCATCATGTCACAGAGGCAAGCAAAAAATACGAATAGAGAGAAGGAAAGGTGAACATCTAGAACAGAGGAAAAAAAAGACACAACTGGAATACAAACAAACAAAGTTACACGTCTGCTCTTGCCAGCTGAGCAGAGAAACAGGGATGAAAGAAGAAAAAATAAAAAGGGGAACAATGCAATAACAATGCTTCAAGGAAAGGACAAGGATTCACCCTCCTGAAATGAAGCAAGTGATAAAAAACAAAAATATCTGACCACATAAAATGATGGGTGTTTTGTTGTCACAATACTGCTAGTCTCAATATCTGTTTATTTTTTTATTTTACCCTGTGCAAAAAAAGCAGACTGTCTTTATTTTAGTTATTTCGCTGCATAATTAGTATAGAAATTATAGCATAAAAAACATAGAATCTTTGTATAAATTAGTATATTTAAATTGCTAGAATAATCTTCATTTAAAGAGGTTTCTAGAAATATATCTCTGGGATGCTGCTGTCTTGAGCATGGACCGTCTACGTGTTCCTCCTTCATGGAAAACTGTTAAGTTTCTCTCCTACATCCTCAGTAGCATAAAATCCATAAGACAAGACATCGTGTGAAAAATACTGCAAAGCAGTATTGGCCAGAGATTCCACTGAATTTAAAAGTTTATATTATAAAGAAAATTACTAGATCCATGGGAAACTAATAGGGCCTTGCCAAGCCAATACTGTAGGAAAGAAAACAACTGGAAAGTTTTACTTTTTTTTTTTTTTTGCTTAATGGTTGGTCTCTTTGGGAATTTCTTGTTTTTGCAGTAAATTCAGGATGCCCAAATTTGGTTATTTAATAAACTGTTACAAGCTTTAGCATTGGTAAATAAAAAGTAAATAACTTTTTTTTCCTATTAATGTATACACAAGATTAACGTTTCATTTCAATAGTCCATAAGATAGGGTTATTTTTTACATATGGCAGTTTTAGTATTGAGTAATTTAGCAATGACTTTCCCTTATTATACATATAGTGGGAAAAAAATCTCAAATTTCGAATCACCACCATCTATAAGCCTGGCAACAGAATTCACTCAACAGAAATAAAATAATAACTTTGCCCATTATTGTCTCAATTCCACAGGGGGGAAAAAAAGTTAGAAAGGGCTGTGTTAGAGTTTGAATAACTTTTCTTTTTCCTGGATTTGTTCTCAGACATAAAAACAGCAGGAAATTTAAGCCTTCTCTTTTTAAGATTTTGTTTTACAAAGATTATGTGCATGCAGCAAGACAGCTCTGTTTTTTCTGCCTTTATCTGGAGACACTTGGATATACTGAACTGATAGCAAATAATATAATTTCCTTAATCCCTTCAAACTGTAATTGAGGTATTAAGCCAAATTCAGCTTTAAACATTAGGAAGAAAAATCACTTCCTTTTCTGCATCAGTTTGTGTTTGTTCCTTAGCTCAAAAGATAATAGATGACACGGCCCTGTCTTTTTGCCTTCTTGGGGAACTACAGCCAAACCACATATATATAAACATATAATTTTTTAATGCACAGTAATGAGAAATATTTCAGATTTATTATTTGTATATCATATTTCACAAATTAAAGAATGTATATATATGAAATGTTTTGTATTTTTTTAAAGAATCCTTATTTTATACTATGTGAAATTTTGCATTTAAAATTCCTAGCATGGTTAGTGAAAGGAGAACACCTACTAGCATTCTAATTGTCCTACAAGTTCAGCCACGGTGTTTTAATGCTTACAACCATTACTTAAAACAACAGCAAATGTAAGACTGCCTAAATAAAATGCACATCCAACTGTGACAAACTTGCAAAATCTTCCATGGACAAGCCAAATCCAGAGATCCTCACTTCAAAATGAGTTTATACAGACGTGTTTGTTTATTCATGTGACAGGGAAATCACTGAAGAACTCCACAAATTAGATGAACTCACTACGCTGGACATGTGAAGGGGTGCTTTTACCCAGTTATTTTCTGCACTGGTTTTGAGACAAGAGTGATGACAGTCATCATGTGGCTTAACAAAGCTATCAGCTTCTTAGTCTGGCACTGTCTACCACATAGTTTCTGAACTAAGCATCATTTGTACCTCAGTCTGGTAAAATGCCCTTCAGCCAAGAAAAAGAAGCTGTAATGTCATCTCCTTTTGGAACTTACTCAGATTTGGAAGAAAACTTTTTTTTTTTTTTTAAAGTTGGTTTGTTCTTAGGCTGAAAATATTATTATTACTGTTGAACTAATTTTAACATCTACCGGATGCATCCACATGTCTGGTGCATGATTGCACTAGCTTTGCGGAGGTCCTGACTGTACCTAGAAGAGGAAGGCTGAACTCTACTGCACCTGTGCAATTATTTTTTACTGACTAAGCATGAGAATCATGAACGGTTCTCCATTACCCTGGTGCAGCTGATTAGAAGGTTTTAGTACAAAACAGGACTCACTGGTGTAACAAAAGATCTCTCCACTGAGCTGCTGTTGCCCCTTGAGGCAATCGCAGCCGCACATAGGACCCAAAGGACAGATTTCACCCTACCTGTCCTCCTGGGCACCACATTTGCCTGCTCTACCATATCGGCTTTACTCTGATCAAACAATTGTTACCTTCTGTTTCGTGTGCCAACCTGGCCGGTTTTTAACTTGTAGTGTTGACAGTTCTCAACCTGTGTTTGATTTTAATTATCTTAGGTTATTATTTCATCCCATCAGGAAGTGTCAGCAACACTGCTGGGATGTTTAATATGCTCCTTCAGTTGTTGTTAAAATTATTGCTCTACTTATCTCTATTAGCAAAAATATTGATAGTGATCTTTTAGGACTTTTTAATTACCTCTCTCAACACCTGCTGTCCTTAGCTCCTCCACCTTTTCTTACTCACTCCATCTTAACCTCAGCACTGTAATCACACTTTTTTTCTTCCTACACTGCCATGCATACTTTCTTTCTCCCTCCTCTGCCATAGCTTCCATGTTTAACACTTGCTTTATTGAAGGAAAACATCAGAAAAACAACTTCAGAAAGACAAGTTAACATATCCAAGAGCAACTTGGCAGCCACTAAGCCAACCACGATCATCCATTCTCATGCAGGAACATCCCAATAGACTAGACCCATTAAAGACCACAGCTAAGCTTACATTCAACAACCTTTTATATACTTTTGCTCTAAGTATCTAGAGCCAGTAATTTTTTCACTATTTATGTTTGGAATTACATATACCGAAATCGAGTTTTCTATAAGCGAAACCATAACTATTATAATAACCCAACATAACATACTTTCTGTAACTTTTGAAGTCTTCTGGTCCTTTTTTCGAATTATTTTCACTTTTCAAAAGGTAAATACTATACATATACCTTCAGGAAACATTCTTGAGTTTTCTCTGGAGAAGCAAAAACACTGCCTTTCTTCTATTCCCTTTATCCATGTTTCCAAAGATTTCACTTGCTTTGGTGAGCATACTCAGAGCTCAAGTTTGGCTGTTTTCCTGTTCTGACTCCCCGAATCCTTCCTAGAGTTGTTGCTTTCCAGGACACAAAGCCTCTAACCATATCATATAGGAAAGGCTAGCATTCCTTGTTCTTAAAGCATTAACTCTTCACTTGCCACTGATTAAAAAAAAATGTATGCTGGTCAGTTTTACTACACAATGCAGCTAATTCTGCTCTCTTTAAGCCAACTTTTCTATCATGCCTTTTGCCATCTTTGTCAGGTCTCTGAGCAGAAATCTAAATTCCTAGAAAGATCTTATGATAATCACTCCCAGTTTTTGGAGATCTGACACATGCTAATCTGTATCCTAATGCCTTTAGCAAGCACTTTATTCATAGTATTAATGCTATTAAGAAAAAGAATGCCATAGAGTAATTAAATACTTAAAAAAAATTAGTTCTACACAATTTACCTTTATTAAGCACATCTGAATCTAATCGAGGAATGCAATTGGATCCGGCTGACAATTTTTATTTTCCATATAGCAAGTCTCATTAATCATGTTCTTTGCTTTCAGGTCTAGTGCATTCTCTTTCATGATTTCTAACATACAGTGGAAAGATGCCACTGAACCTAAAGCTGTTCATTTAGTTCCAGTACCATTTTTCAGACTAGTTATGCAACAAGGAACAAAGGAGCAAAAAGAGTCATATAGGTGTTGATGTGCAGGTTTACAGAAAATGAATAAAAAATAAGCTTGAAAATAAGTTTGATCTGAAAAGGGAGAGCACATCACTCCCTAGCGCCACCTCACAATATGAGGATGAAGCAAGGCTACCTCTCTATGGACTTGCCGAGAGGCACCACTGCCAAAACGTAAGAAAATTCTCTGGCATCTGCAAAACAGCTGTCCAAGTCTACAGCACGCATGGCACGATCCACGTAAGTAAAATATTTCATGAAGTTACTAATAAAAATACAATAAGGTCTTACCGTGCCACTATTTCAACTATATTCCTGATGCTGATAAAAAAAGAAAAAACAAGATGAAAATTACTTTTTCTTTTATCAGCCAAAGCTTCTCGTCCTGTCCATCCCCTTAAGCACAAAAAACATTTTGCTGTTTACAGGACATGATCAAAATGTCAAGCTGGAAAGAGTAATGTCTTAGTTTTTGCTGAAGAAAAATATCACAAAATATTCAGGTCAAGCAGTTTTACAGAGAAAAGCAATCATAAGAGTAGCCACAGTCTGAGAGAAGGCAATATGCATTTTTTGGACTGCAGCAGTTAACACTCCAAAGTGAACAAAGGTTCTTCTGTCTGAACATAACCCACTAAGGCCAGCAGCCAAGAAAGCAAATAGTCTAACCTCGCTTTTACAGTAAATTACGTAATTTCACAGTTATAGATCCTATTAGCAGATGACATCATGTTTTTGATCTAATGCTTAAAACTCCTGGTTAAAATCTCCTATTGTGAGCATACTGCCAAGGGCTTCTTCTTGAACACTGTACTGCACGTTACAGTCATCATTTAATGCACTGATAACTACAAAACTGTAAAATAATACAATAAAATGAAAGCTCTGTTTTACCAATAAAATGAAGAACTAGAGTCAGATATGAACTACACAGAAATTAAACACAACAGATATACTGCATGCTTTCAAAGCAGCTAGTGTTTGCTGCATGGTAGTGAGGAGGCAGAAAAGCTAGTGTTTGTTTGTTTTAACAAGGCATTATTATTAAAATGAAACTGGAATGAGCTCATAACATGCATGGAATACATTAATCAGGTAAGACCTTTCCCGGGAAGGTTTACTTGTATGATAAACCTTAGGTAGGAATCACAAGATCACAAATTTTAGTATACAGGTAGCTCCTGCTACAAAAGTCTTCTCACATTTCAACTAACGTTATACCAGAGGAATCACTTCTGTTATTATCACTTACAGCATAAACTGGAACTGAGGAAAAACTGAAATCCTCCTAAAATGCCACCAGTAATTTCGGGATCCCAAAGGGATTGCTTTAGGAAACTGACCCTCATATAGGGCTATTTGTGCCAGGATTTGTAACAGGACACAGATGATTCATCTATAAACTCAATTCTGAAATTATTTTTTGCTGAAAAACACAGTATTACCAAAGAGGGAGCAAGAGAACACTGTCCTGCTAATCCCAGATTACCTTTTGCTGCATATTACATAAACACCTCTGAAAAAAATAAACACACTTAAGTTACAGGAAAAAAAAAAGAACAAGAGTACATTCTAAAGTAAGTAAAAAAGTAAAAAAAAAAAAAAAAAGTAAAGTAACTTCTTAAGGTTGTATGCAGTGGTCTTCAAAGACACACACACATGCACATGCACACACACAGTCACTAAAGAGGTTTTTTGGGAAGGGTAATCTCTGTTTTCAACAGAGTTTTCAAGCTTGAAGGCAAATGTATCATTCTTGACCTACCCCATTCTTAAACACAGAGCGATGGTATGTAAGACAACATCAGCCTAAATTTACCATCAAATGTTCTTCTGGCCACAATCTGTGAACACATCTTCTTGGACTAAAAATCAAGATAATTGATCTCTTCTGATTCTAACATCTAGTGGCATTGGTACCCAGCTAGGATAAGACAACAGAATGCAGTTCTAACACACATTTCAAAATACTTCAATTTAAAACTTATGAACTTCAACTGCCAAGTTTTCTGAAATTGAAGTCTAGGGATTCTATGTACTATGATTTCTTGAACTAGTTATCAGAACCACTGCAAACTGTTGTTTGCTTGGCTGTTTAACCCAGATTTGTCTCCTGAGAATCTAATTTTTATATATAATCAGATGCTTTTCTGCATTTGTTATATTTCAGACTCTAAAACCTTTAACCTTTCACTTTACCAGGCAACCAAAATACACTATACGAATCCCACAGTAATGGCATAGGTAATGTTGTAAGGAAACAGAGAAAAAGCTCCTGATTTTATGGTGGCATCATTAGGTTACACGGATTTCATCTCTCAGAGATGAAAAGAGAGATTTCATCTCTCTTTTACATTTCTTTTTCCGGAAGCGAGAACTCCTAGACTCCTGCACATATATTTACAATTATGCTTAGAATTTCAGAATTTTAATAGTAGCATTCCAGTATATTCCATGTAGTCTCACTATAAGAGAAGCCAAGTCAATTCTAATCAAATTGTCAATAATCTGGTCTGGTTTGCTCTCATATGATATCTGCAACTTATTCAAAGATGAATTATTCTACAAGCAGATGATCTATACAGCCAAAAGAATATACACTTGGTTACATGAACCACAAAACATTTGCGGCAGACACGGCCTTTCTAGATAACTTCTTAAGCAACAGATAGGTAGCAGCGTCTCCCAGATGTTTTTCATTTCTCCACTCCCAGGTACAATGTATTTTGCTTGGGCGAAAGGAGTTGAAACTCTCATGAGTTACTAAACGTGGCTTATAGCATGTAACATCCTCCAACCCCACTAGAGATCTACGACATTAAATACATCTGCCAAACGTATGTCATGGCATAGGACTGCTGTGCAAACCTACTGTTACACTGCTTTTTCAAGCATTGGCTACTCTCTGTTCTTCTCCATCACAAGTTCATTCATCTTGGCAGGCAGCTCCGCACAAATGACCAGCAGCTGCTGTATCAGTAGATCCTGGCAGCAGATGAGAATCCGCTTTAACATTATCTTAACATTAGCTGTGCTACCTGTTTCAGTTTCCTCTCTATAGAGAATGGTCAGCATATAAAAAATTCATTAATTCAAATGTAAAATAACAAACAAAATCAGAATAAGTCATACTCTTCCTTCCAGCACAGGCAAAAGCTTTTTGGTGCCAAATAGTCGCTTAACTCCTTGAAACACAGTAGGAAACAGTGTGACAGTAAATCATGTCACACTTAGTAACAGTAATTATTGAAATTATTAACAGTTCTTAAAAAAAGAAGAAGAAGAAGAAGAAATAGGCTTGCAATTGCTTTATAGATAGTAACACCAGAAGGGAAAGATCCATCTCTAAACAGGTCCTAACAGGATTATGAGCTATGCTATTGATAGAGAATATGCTGATAACAGTCATCCCACTGCTACCGCTATGCCCACAAATGCAAATAGATATATCTGAAGAAAGCATGAAGCCTACTAAATCAATAAATAACCTATGTGTTAAGGAAAAGTGAGGGTTTATTTTTGATTATTTTTTAAGAAGAGAAAAGGTTTTCCTTTCTTCCTCCCACACAAAAATTGCACAAGCTTTGGAGTGTGCCATAAAGCAAATGGAAATGAAATTCCACCCAGTGTGCAGTCTTCTTTTTAGGGTAAACTCAGTGTGACAATATTGCTCTTTCTGTGTGTTGAAGTCAGTAGCAAGTTGTTTATTTTCTACCTTGAATCTTTGAAGTGAAAAATAAAATGTTTTCTGCACTCAGTGGGTAATATTTAAATTTGCACTGTATCAAGAAGTACATCTCTCCTAGCTCCTAAGAAGTTGGGATTTTACACTGCATATCAGAATCCATTTTCTGGATCAGCTGCTCAGCAAGTAGCTTCCACTTTTCCAATGGCAGGTGTTGGAGCAACAGTGTCCAAAGCTTTCTACAGCATGAACTGCTTTCACCTTCCAGATGCGATATACTATTTCATTACGAGTCCTGTTTCACCGCCAGGATGCATATAGCCAAGGACATTGTGCTAGCAAACTGAAAACAAGCTTGAATGCAGAATAATTTCAGGCTATGCTAACACCAAACTAGTTCTTAATATATCCTAGGTATAGTAAGCTAGGTAAGATGGCACTGAACAGCTAGCCAATATAACGTGCTTAGTGGACAAACAATACTGCAATACTGATTTTAAGATGAAAGCATACACTGAATATAAATGAGTCTAAATGGGACTGATATATTCAATCTGCATCTTCTTCAACGTGTTTTTGAGGGTTCAGCTGACCTTCTTGTCTTGAAAATATGCAAACCAGTAGAGTACTCTTCAAAGACAGAATTTCAATAATGCAAAGTGACAGATAAGAACTGATAGTACTTCCTTAATTCTTCTTAGAAAACACATTTTCAAGTTCAGTAGCATTTGTATTTTATCACTTCCAAAGCAGTGGGAAAAAAAATGATTCAAGGGTGATATTCAATGTTCTAGATCTCATAAAACAACTGTTGCCCAATGGCAGTCAAAAGAGAGGAAAACCAACAAACACCCCCAAAATTTGTTCTGCTCTTTCCTTTCTAATACAAGATAACTTTATATGTTCTGGAGCAAAACCATGTAGAGTATGTGAAGGAAATCAAGAAAAGCAGAGTTTAGGGACATGGAGAAGTAAATTGCTTCTCAGTTTTTTACCAAAGTTTTATTTTTGGCATACACACAATGAAGTGGGCAGGTAGGTCCAAAAATCAACTTTTATCTGACTTCTAATGATGCTATGATGAGTAGAAAACAGGGACCATTATCAAAATCACTCAGGCCAGGAGCTGCAGAAAGATGACAAAGTCCTTCCTGCACCTGCTGAAAATCCAAAGGTCACAAATAAGAGGAGTAGTGTGTATCCATTAAAGAGGAGAAATGGAGAACCACAACAGGGTATGTAGGATATGAACAGAGGGCACCCTCAGCAAGGTTGCAGATGACACCAAACTGGGAGGAGTGGCTGACACTCCCGAGGGCTGCGCTGCCATTCAGAGGGACCTGGACAGGATGGAGAGTTGGGCAGAGAGGAACCCCATGAGGTTCAACAAGGACAAGTGCAGGGTCCTGCACCTGGGGAGGAATAACCCCAGGCACCAGGACAGATTAGGGGTTGGCCTGCTGGAAAGCAGCTCTGCAGAGAGGGATCTGGGAGACCTGGTTGACAACAAGTTCACCATGAGGCAGCAATATGCCCTCGTGGCCAAGAAGACCAATGGGATCCTGGATCCTGCACCAGGAGGAGCGTTGCCAGCAGGTCAAGAGAGGGGATCCTGCCCCTCTGCTCAGCTCTGGTGAGGCCGCACCTGGAGTACTGGGGGCAGTTCTGAGCTCCCCAGCACAAGAGGGACGGGGAGCTTCTAGAGAGGGGCCAGCCGAGAGAGACAAAGATGATTAAGGGACTGGAGCAGCTATCGTATGAGGAAAGACTAAGTGAGCTGGGCCTGCTTAGTCTGGAGAAGAGAAAACAGAGATCTGATCAAAATGTTCAAGTACCTGAGGGGTGACTGTAGAGAGGATGGGGCCAGGCTGCTCTCCGTGGTGGCCAGTAACAGGACAAGGGTTAATGGGTACAAGTTGAAACACAGGAAGTTCCACCTCCATATGAGGAAGAACTTCTTTCCTGTGAGGGTGACAGAGCCCTGGAACAGGCTGCCCAGAGAGGCTGTGGAGTCTCCTTCTCTGGAGATCTTCCAAACCTGCCTGGATGCCACCCTGTGCTATGTGCTCTGGGTGTCCCTGCTAGAGCAGGGGGGTTGGACTAGATGATCCCTAGAAGTCCCTTCCAACCTCAGCCATTCTGTGATTCCATGAGAAGAGAGATGCCAATATATAACATGAGCTCTAAATGTCATCATTCTTTGGTCATTGACAAAAAACAGCATTTTTTTATATATACAATTCAAGGGAATTTTTTTTAAATAATTTGGAGATCCAGGTCCAACTGTCTGCTTCTTCTTTTAATATTGCTAATACTGTTTTCTAACAAGTTGTTCAAAAGCGTAAACATATAACTTCTATAGAAAGTCTCATCAGCAATATAAGTTGAGAAAAATTCTTAAATTCCGACTTTTTCAGAGCATTTTTTTCCTTCATTTCTTGTTATGATTAAAAGAAGTCTGACATCTCTGCTTGTGGCCTCAATTCGTCCCAAGGAAAGGACAAATGCTGAGTCAAAATGTGACAAGGAAATACTTCACTGCTGCTCTTACATAACCCAAAGCAAAAACATTAGAAAAGAGGAAAATCCAGCAAATATGACTAACACATCTGTAATACATAAGTAGTAACCCTTTCTTTCAGCATTACTATAATGCCTATTGTGTTCAGTTAGAAAATACTAAGGATAAAATGAGGGATAATATTGGTAACTTCCAAGGCCTAAAAGACACGATCATTTAAAAGTGATTGAAAGAACCGAGAATGATTAAGAAACACACTCATGCTAAGAATTATTGTCTCCATAGTGGACTGGGTAAGTATTAAGAATTAGTATTAAGAATTAAGAATTTGTACCAGTAATGATTCTTTGTAAAATGTCTGAAGATTCATGAGATAACAGATTATAAACAGAAACATCTTTTTTTCATATAATTGCAGTCTAAAAAGTTCTGAATTTTAAGTAGTATCTAAAGTCAAAAAAGCTGTCCAATGAAGCACTGATTACTACCATATTAGAGTGAAGATCTATGAAGATCTGGAAGGAGATCACATTCTTTCAGGAGAACTTCTAGTAACCTTCAAGTTTTCTAAACTATTGAAAACCATTACTCATTTCAGTAATAATGAAAAAACAATATGGTTATAACTCAAAAGTTATGTTTTGCTTCATTCTAAAATACAAAGACAGGTCAAAATATTCATGATGCCTTTCATGTACCAGCAAGTGAGTGCTGTATCTACTCTTAAAACTATCAAAGCTTTTGTCAGTTAGAATAAAGTGTCTTTCCCTTATGTTTATCCCCTGGAAGACCATTACAAACCTCTTGCTCAAAGGCATGCAGGTTTATTATACATCTTGCATTGCTTTTTTGGTACAGTTTGACTGTTTTGCAAAGAGAAGAAATCCAAAGTTTTTTTTTTTTTTTTTTTTTTTTTTTTTTTTTTTAAAGCATTCCCAAAGGCAAAAAGGCTGTAACATTGCATTGCCTCATGAAAGACAGAAGAGCTCTTCAGGACATTGAGAGAGGCCACAACACATTTCTGTAAAACTTGAGAAGAGCTGAACAGCACCAATACAACCATCAAGAGCAAGCAGCAATTGGAGAGTTTGAATGCATCGGAGATTACCCAGGAGCTCAGAACTCCCTTGTTCACATTCAGAGAGCAGTACTTTAACCTTAGCTTTCATAGCTTTCATGGGGAAAAAACAAGTCCAAACGAACAGGCATACACACAACCCGCACCTGTAAAGTGAGCACTCTAGCCTCCTCATAATGTTGAATTTTGAACTTTTTGCACTGATAAATAGTAAGATTTTTCTCTTGTCTTTATTCCTGATACTATAGTTTCAAAATTATATTGGGACTACTTTTGACTAACAGACAAACAACATCCAAATCATAAAGAGGCAAAGCAATAATCAGCAATATCAAATAAGACCTTGGCATTTTAGTAGACATCTAATGAAAATTTCCATACTGTATCAGTGGTCAAAGACAGCAAGTAGCATTTTAAGAGATAAAAGAAAAAGAACAGAAAATGTCAGTACCTTGGTCAGCAAATCCTCGTCTAGTCCTTTCTCTTTACATATGGTAATAAAGCAGAGAGGAGGAGAGAAATGGACATACAGTGAGAAGTGTAGGAAGGGAAGTGATGGAGAAGAAAAATTTTATGAGTCATATGAATGCCTGAAATTAAGAGACCACAGGAGGAAAAATCAGAGCAATTACTGGAAGGGTTTTATCCTTACTAATAAACAAAATACAGCCTGGTATAAGATACCTAGAAGAAGCCGTGCACAAAGTCAGGAATATTTTGGCATCATTATAAAAACTCAAGTCAGCAAAGTGAAACCTTTCATGATAATGTGAGAAGTGAAATGAGATTCCATGACTAAAAACAAGAATCTACATTTCAAAGACTGCTTAAAAATAATAACACTTACAGAAAAACATTCTCAGTATCATTCCAATACGCTAATAGGAACATCTGTTCAAGATCAAGTCTTCTGGTCTTAGAAAAGGACAGCCCTTTAACAATACTCTGAAGACTCACATTTTTTATCATTCGTTGTATTTTAGTGAGACTTTTGATTATATATTATTCATTCTAATTTACTACCATATAAAATCAAGTAAATGCAATACTTAAGTTACTGCTTTCACATCCTTTTACATCCTCAGTTTTCTCTTCTTTGAAGTAGTAATCCTCATGTTTCCATTTCTTATTGCAAACCATGATTTTTCCGCTCTCACATTTTTTAAAATCTTTCTTCCAGCACAGAATTGTATCTGCTTCCATAGTACTTTTTAAAAAAACCCCAAACCCTCACTCCCTTTCCCACTCCCTTCCCCCAGTACAAATAAGGAATATTAACATGTGATTTGACATATTAAAAGCAACAAAGTAAGCACTGTGGGAAGGCAATAAATCCAGTTTTGAAGTTGAAATATTAGCTATCGCCATGCTCCCAATTGATTAGGTGTCAGCTAATATATTACATAACAAAGCTTCTCCCTCTCCTTATAAAGAAAAATACACAAAGTCCAACCATCAGCCTAGGCTTGCCTGCTAAATTTTGGTCACTTCAGGGAATACAAGTTTGAAGAAAAATGAGTGGTGGTGAACTGGCGGTGGACCGCTCATGTGCTGTGGTCCAAGACAAACCCTTCAAGCACTCAAGGTTGCTTCCTTGGAGGCATGAGGGAGTAAAATACACAGTAGAGTAGTAATGCCTTCCTGGCATTTAGAACAGAGATTTACTACTATTTGAATGGCCTAAGAAAGCTCCTGTTTTGTATGTGCCTTTTTCTTGGTAATGTTTAACCATACATGCATGTTTCCATGGCCAACATGACCCAGGATTTATATCTAACAAGTCTTTGCCAGTGGGACCCTTGCTGTCAGAGGACACACTGCCTTACCATGATCATTGATGTGACCTGGGAACAAGTTCACACTCTGCATAACACATGCTTCACTTTTTAAATGAGCACATGCTTTCTGTACAAGACAGTATTAACAGTTTGAAAAAGAACAGACTTTTAAATTGCTAAAAATATCTACAGGAATTCAGCTAAGCTGAGGGAGTTTTATCCTAACAAATTCCTTATTAAAGGAAGCTAAATGAAACTAAGCTGCACTGAAACCAAATTAAGCGTTTCTGTCAGTTTAACTAAAGGGTTTAACCAAGTTAAAGCATTTGAACTATGAAGATTGACCAGCCTTTGGTTTCTTACCCTCAGAATGATTTCCGCACATTCTGTGTGGACACAAATGCTGAACTTTCACTGCAATTCCCTTCTGCATCAAAAGAATATAAGCCATAGTTATGGGAAAGGGCTACATGCCCTCTGAAAATGCGCCCTAGTTTGCCCTTCCGTGAGCTTAGGAAGGACATCATGAAATAGCATTAATAAACTTTGCCGGTATTGCTAGACATAGCTAATATGGTAATTTTGGGCAATCAAACAAGTGGTGTTTTTGCCATCTTTGCACTGAAAATTCATAGATGAATTTAACTACATTCGTACAGAACGTGTTTCACAGAATCCCAGAATGGTTGAGGTTGGAAGGGACCTCTACAGTCTAAAAGCTCGCTTTGCACTTGGTCCAGACCTGTCTTGTTTCTATGATCTAGTCCAACCCCCCTGCTCCAGCAGGGACACCCAGAGCACGTGGCACAGGGTGGCATCCAGGCAGTTTTGGAAGATCCCCAGAGAGGGAGACTCCCCAGCCTCTCTGGGCAGCCTGTTCCGGGGCTCTGTCACCCTCACAGGAAAGAAGTTCTTCCTCATATGGAGGTGGAACTTCCTGTGTTTCAACTTGTACCCATTAACCCTTGTCCTGTTACTGGCCGCCCTGAGAAGAGCCTGGCCCCATCCTCTCTACACTCTCCTCTCAGGTACTTGAACATGTTGATCAATTTTCCTCTCAGCCTTCTCTTCTGTAGACTAAACAGGCCCAACTTGCTTAGTCTGTCCTCATACATATGATACACGCTCCAGTCCCTTAATCATCTTTGTCGTTCTGTTTGTATTAGTACAAACTAATTAGTATCCACTACAGGAGCATTCTCCAAATATTTGCAGGAATCCACAGTTGCTCTTAATCAGATTAAAAAAAAAAAAAAAAAAACTTTCGACCCCCTATCAGTGTATCAAATGTATGTGGGTTCCCCCTCATAAAAGCACTGTCCCAAAATGGGGCTGGCAGACATGGGGATTCAATGAGTTAACATAAAACAGCCAGTCTGCAATACGTCATCGGAGTCCAACTGCTCACCATGCCTGACTGGACAGATACCAGAAGAAACTGTAACTTATTCACAGAAGCAGAAGACAGAGAAGTGGAAGATCCAGATTTCTATCTATATGCATTTAAGGCTACACTTAATAAATTCTTTCCCTTCCTGCATTACTCTATCCTACAGTTACTTTTCCTCACCCAACCTAACATCTAACTGCAAGTCATTACTGTCCTTCCAGACAAGCAGACAACTCTTTTTTTTTCCATTCAATGATTAAATAAAAGATGCAGGCCATTCTTGCAAACATTCTTGATTACCCAATAAGGAGAGCAAGGATACTGGTTTGGCAAAACAGTACTGGGAGAGTAACACTTCAAAAGGGTGTTGTTTTGCCCTTTTCAACTTTGCATCACTAATAAAACCTGTCCAGTAGCCTGTGTGGATCTCAACATGCAATTTACAGCACACACAAAAATGAAAGCTGTAAGCTTCTTTTAAAAATGAAACACTTCATTGCACAGGATTTTTTTTTCCAAGGAAAACATGGTGTAAACAAATCTGACTGCACTAACTTGCTGTTAAAGAAAAGATGAGATAGACTGTAACATTGTGGACTGTAACAAATTTGAGTTTCTGAAGTCACCTTAAACTCTTTCAAGCAAGTATTATATATACATGTAAATAAACAAATATACATGCCTATACATATATACACATATAATGTATAATTATGTAAGTTTTTATTAATATATAATTTTATTATATAATATGCACTTGCTGCCTTTGCACAGAAGTAAAGTTATTCACCCACACAGACAACTCCCATCACTGCGAACAGACAGAAGAGCTCCTTTCGTGCACGATTTTGAGAGCACTGGCATTCATTTAAGTTGAGTGTCAGAGGTGGCAGATTCTATGTTTGGCTACAGAGACATGCTCCTAGTTTCCATCAGCTTGAAAAGATTTTATGGACTGCAATCCATTTGCTCCTCAAATCTTGTTCCCTCATGTGAGCTAACAGTGAAGCTCATGGAGATGGTTATTCTCTATTTTGTGGAGCATTCAAATTTCTTTACGCTGCCAGAAACAGATACCTAGAAGGATATGTCATTGAGGAAGAACTTGCGCAAGGAGACATATATGCACAGTAAAAGCACGCAAAAAATACGTATCTCTTCTTTAGCTTCAACACATGCTGAGGACTGCACAACAGTGAGGCTTTGCCATGGCTTTAGGGAGAAAACAGGCAGATGAAGGCAAATAACTTCTGTCCTATTCTCCTGCTGTTAAACTGCTTTTCTTTCCCCCTGGCTAGGCATCTTACAGTGAAGGGCTTCCAAGAATCCAACACTGCATTTCAGTATTTTCTTTATGTCCTCCTTGAGAAGGACAAATAGGTTTTTAAGAGTCTAAAAGTATTTCTTTGAAAGCAACAGTGCAAGCTATACCTCTCAGTTGATGTATTACAAGAATTAAGCAGTTTGGTATTCACAGAAATAGGAAATGGTGTGGGGGGGAAAGTGAACCAACTTAGCAAGAAATAAAATGGGAAATTCTTCTGCTTGGAGAAGACCAGGTCACCAGCCATCATTCTGCAGACAACCATCTTCTATTCATATGTCTTTTAAATTATTTTTAATCAGAACATACTGTTTCTGTGTATGAAGCTTCACAGGAAAATAAGTCAGAGATGAATGCCTAGTGCTGGTGTTTTAACGCATTAGTTTCACTCTTTTTTTCCCCATATTTTAAATCTAGCATATAATATCCAGCCCAGGGGCTTAGCGGGCAATCTCACACTATGGCCCAATTAAGCATAATGTTCCTCTCCCTTTTCAAGTCAATGCGAAAGCCATGGCACAGAATACTCCAGCTGAGAACTACTCCACATAAAGCTCTTTATTAGCCATGTCCTTCGGGACAACTTATTTGTATTTACAGGCTTATCAAATGTGAAGGGATCTGCCATCGCTGGGCCAGATATATAAAATGCCTTGGGAAAAGAAAAACCATGTTCATGCTGGGCCAGCACAAACAGTCAGGCATCATGATACAGAAAACCAATTAAGTGAATCAGAATTGATTTGGGGAAAAAAAAATGCTTTGCTAGCTTTTACGCTCCAAATGTTGTTAAAATTTATTTCTATGAAAAGTCTATGAATTTGCACAGTACCTGCAGAAAGAGCTTTTCTGTTTAATGGCTTAGATTTTTAGGCCAAAGTGAAAAAAATCAGTTAGTATGGGTAGTGAGAACAGAGTGTAAGTGGCCATAATTGACAGACTCAGTTTAAAAACATACCCTGATTGCAACTAAAATGCTAGTATTGACATACTTGAAGTTTTCCGATTAATTATAGAAAGCAATCAAGCTCACAGGAACACAGTCAAGCAACCAAGCCCATAGGAAGATTTTTCATAGGACCAACACGGGTTTTTCAAGGTTGTCTCCTAGACCAAAATATGTATTTAAAACATGATGGCACCTATAACATATGGCAGACAAATTTATATCTATATAATCAAGACAAATCTATATCTATATAATCACAGCTTGCTTATTATAGTAGTTTAGTAGCTCTAAATAAAACAAAATTAGCACAGTAAGTTTCGCATGCTATCTGAAGGTTCAAATGAATTACTTTTTAATCTCTAAAAATAATGAAGATGACAATTGCCTCAAACAGTAAAAAAGTACTACACTATCAGTATATATTTATAACATAACAAAGCATTTTGCCTTTTTTGCAATTGTGAGATACTTTCTTTTTCATCACCCCCTCTACATAATTAACAATTAACAACTGAAAAGCATTAGGCACTAGATTGTGTGTGGAAAAATATACTTGACTTTCACAGGAACCATCTCCTCTTCAATATTTTTCCTCATGCATATATGCCACTATCAATTCCAGAAAATTATAATATCCTCATTAGTTTTAACTTTCAGGAAGAGATGGCAACATCTGGTAACTGGCAACATACTGGTATTATTTCAACTTTAATATCTCCAGGAACAAATGCACTCAAGGAAATCCCTATAAGTCTGCTTTTTATTGTGGGAACAGCAGCTGGACACAGGGGAATGGAATCTGAATGCCGTTACTAGATAACTATGTCCATTTTACTGGCACTATTTTGATAGGCTAATCGATGCTATTCTTGTTTGCACGACACTGTGGTCTTCAGCCTCCATTGCTTTATGCTCTCACTGCATTTCATGGTCAACACAGATCACTTTTTAGTAGGTTTTATAAAGTTCTGCTGTGGAGGTACCTCCATTACAGTCAAAATGCATTTCCAGTGCTCCATGAAGTTTCAGTCAACACACATCCTCAGTCACTGAGGAATGAAATAACCAAGCAGCCACGTAAAACGTGAAAAAACTTCCCCCATCTTCCCACCAATTTTCTCCTGCTGGGGACCCCCATGTTCTCAGAAGCATCCACAGACAGGCCCTGGCTGTATGATGGTCACTTGGGCTGATTCAGGTTGAAAGTGTTAGTTTAAAACTGCGATTTGCCACACAAATCTGTGAGGATATATAAATAGTTTATAACAGTATGTTAGGAAATGTGGAAGTAAATAGTGCTAAGCACTATCATCACATTCATTTTCACTTTGAGCTAGAATATGAAGAGCACAGCACAAATCAAGATTCCTGCAAGCTATCAAGTGATGACAGACCTCGATGCAACTAATATAATTTTAAAGGATTTTTTTTATTATTTGCCTTCAAAATACATGATTTTTCAGAAAACCTTCTGCTGGACAGCTTGACTATGTTGTTTATAGCAAAAAGAATCAGGACTACGTTGCAGCATGCCATCTATCCAGCTGTAAAAATCTTTCAAATAAAATTGCAAGGGCAAGTGGTAAAAATAGAAACTTTTTAATTTGTTTTATAAGAACTGTGATTCTGTGATTCTGTGAAATATGGACTTTTTGGAGAGATATGTTTACCCATGTTTATGCTGAGAGATAGACAACTTATTTATCAGCAGTAGGTGCTTGTAAAGGTCTACCTCTAAGAAACTGTGTTTTTTATCATAATGAAACCCATTCAAAATCAAAGATACTATTTTTTTCAGCATTTGCTTAATTGTATTTTCACCTGCCACTAGTTCCTCTTTTTTTCATTAGATTTAAGGAAAATAAATTCTTTGTTTAACTGAGTGTCTCCTCACTAGTTGTCTTTCCGATCCCTGGGCTCTTATCTTGGTAGTACCAAGTTTCTTGTTTCAGATTACTGCTCATTTCTCACTCTCTATTACATCCACCCGGATGGACTCTTTCTGGGACTTATTTTACCAGATTTCATTATGATTACAATCTAATAATGTGTTCCTTAAGCTTCCATTTATTTCTGTTCATTCACCTTTTTTTGATCTTTTGTATTCAGGCTCGGTACTTTCCTTGCTTGGTAACAGTAGAGATATAATGAGAATGCACATCTTCCACTCCGAAGTCACAGGCTAGAATACTGGCAATTGTATCCATGAAACTGGGAGAACATGCATGTTATGGTAAAGAAACTGTATGTTTAACCACACCACATCAGTCCCTAACACAAGTCCTAAAATCTGCAGATCCTGTAACATTGCTTTTAGTTTCATAAAAAAACACACCTCTTGTTTCTGCATGAGCTGCACTTCTTCCACAGTTTGCAGGACAAAGTGTGTGTTTTGTTCCAGAGACTACCTTCAAACATCACTGTAGCTGCTGTAAATTCATTAAAAAATATGGTAACATTCTGTTGCATAGGTAGAGCATAGTAAACCTTCACTCATAACTGTAACTTGTGTTAAGCCAAGCATGTTGCTTGGAGTACTAAATTACAAGTCCATATTTCCTCAAATCTTACTCAGATTTAACATCTGGTACTCCTGCCAACAGAAGATATATTTTTTCATCCCATACAATCTTTAGATCTTTATTAGGTATTTTAAACTACTCTAATAACTTGGTACACTGCACTACATGAAGGCAAGTTTCCAAAGACAACTCCAGTGAAATGCAGTAAAATACAGTAACCAAAAGATAACACTGCACAGCAATTAAAATGGTGAAGTGACTGTAATGGCATAACCACAGCTTTAAACAAAACAACCATTTGAAGCAAGGTACCACTTAGAAAGAAAGTAAACACTCAGCTTTAATGCAAAACGTGGCATCTGTGAGTATGCTAATAACTGATTTTGGATGCAACAAAGACTTAATACAGAATTCTGCTATAATTATACTTCTGCTACCATGGCTTTCTGTAAATTGCAATATCCATGGTCAGAAAATGTAGTTCAAACTCTTTAAGGCAAGTGCATAGTTCTTAGAGACTTCTTAAAATTTAATTCTACCTGGTGGCTGTGGATAGATATGCAAAAATATACTCAGTATGTATTATTCAGTTTTAAATGCCCTGCCCTTGACCATTGTCTTTTAGCTTCCCTAAGTGCTTCTCAAATAAAGTTTTTCAAAGATGAAAAAGTAATTCTCTACCCTAAAAACTAAAGCCAGCTTGAATACTACTGGACCACAGCAGGAGAAGTTAGCAGCATATTTGCAGGTGCAATTCTGGATTGCAGAAGCAGTATTCATTACTGTCCATGCTGCCAAATTAATTAGATTTCTTTCAATAAAACATGTAATATTTTATTGTAATTTGAAATAAAAGCGATAACTGAGCTGTATGATTATATGGATTTCAGTTTTTCAATTATCTAGATGAGGTTAACTGGAATATCTTGGTGATGGATTTTTTTTTCCTCATTCTTGTTTCATTTTTAAACTAGTCTTAGGAAGAAAGAAAGACATTTTGGAAACTTAAGAATCCTTTTCAGGGAGAAAATTTTAAAGTCATTTGTACAGTTTAAAGCATGTATTGGAGGACGCTTGTTCCTAACTGAATCTTTGAAAATGGAGAGCTCAAAGAAAAACTCATCTTAAAAAAGACTTTCTAAAACTGCTGAGACACTCTGTAAGATGTGTATCTGTAAGTACACTAAAAGAGCATGGTGTAGGACCACCAGCAGATTTTGGAAAGACTTGCCTTTAATAGGTACCATCACCTTGCATTATAGGACACATTTGCATTATACAAAAGGTATAAAAATATATATATATGCATTATACATATGCAAATTTATATGTTAATGGATATGTTAAATGTTAATGTATATGATGAAAGTTTTCTATTATACCACAATTCTTCACACAAGTAGAGATGTAAACATATTTTACACATCATAACATTGCCATCAAACAGCTTTCACAAAGTACATCAGCAAGAGAGAATTGGTTTTATCTTTTCTGATATCAGTGAATTCAGCTGATACTTTTCTGAAGAGCAGAAAATCCTATGATTAAATTAGCTGTCATGAGAATATCTGCTGATCATTTGATAACTGCAGCAGAATCTTCACTCCTTATAGCTCTGAACTGCCCTCTGATGCAACTCTGCCAAGTGGTGACTACCCCATTACTCAAAGTGATCAACATGTTTATTAATTCCCTGAAGTCATCTAGCACAAGAAAGTTACAATCCTGTCAGAAGGGTAAAACTTCACTAATTCAATCTCACTCAGGAGAGTCCATGGCAGTAAACATTTGCCAGAAGGACAACACATATTGATACAACATTTATTTAAATCAAATAGTTAGACAATGCACTGAGCTTTTAATCAAACATTTAGCAAACTTTTTAATCAAACAGTTAGATATTTAATCTATTTTACTTTTTGAACACATTTGTTTGTATATATTTGGTGATATGCAACTTGCTCATTTAAGAAAGAAGGAAAAAAACATTTGATAAATTTTGTAAATATTTTGATAGTTATAGATAACAGCAAATGTAGTATATTGTATAGTCTCTAGCATACGAACTGTTTTTCACCATGAAAACATCTCCATCTGAGAAAACTATTATTTATTCCCTGCACTTCTGCTAGAATTGGATTAATGATCCTGTACATCCAAACTCAGCTCTGTTTTTTTTTTCCTTCATCAAAAGAACATCTAAACCAAGCAAGCGAAACATAAAGGTAGTTTTGGAAAGCAACATATAGTACCACTGTAAATTCACCACATGGAAACGCAAAGAGAATAAACTCTGTATCTGTCTCAGAAAAAGATCTGAAGCAACAAATTATAGGAGTGAACATAGAGAAATTACGCAAGCTAAAAAACTAGACCTGCAACTTAGTTAATCCTATTAGTACTTTCAAAATATATCGTATTAGTTATTTCCTAGCGGACAAGTTTCACCATTATAATGGCACTCTTTTTGTTTAAGTTGGAAAGGTGCTCATATTATCCAAGACAGGGAAAGACATGACTTCCAAAACCACAGCCCCAGTCCTTCTGGAAAAGCAAATGAGATCACTCGGAGTCCCGACTGCCTCATCACACTTATGAGTCTCTCAAACTGCATCTATCAGTCTCAACTCTAGTCCTCTCCTGTTTCTAGCTGATACTAATGTTCAAGGCAACAACACCCACAAAATATATCAGAATTAACAACATGATCCTCATAATAAAGTAAGCAGTGAAATAAAGAGATTAACTCCAATAACAGAATATGGGAGAGTGAAAGAAATAATCCACAGGAGAATAACTAAAGAGAGTTTAAAATTACGGTAATTATGCAACAAAGAGCACCATACACAAACATGGTAACCGGTTAATATCAGAATATCAGAAGAAGGCAGAAAGGATATAGACTGCAAGCAAAATCTACATCTTTTCAGCTGACAACGAAAAGAAATCCAAGAAAGGTACATAAGCCTGAAGAGAGAATTAACAACAAATCACAAAAGTCTCCTGAAGAATTTTCCTGGCAGGTTAGTTAGATCTTGTAAGAAATTTTATGATTTACTGGCTACAATGCAGAGTTACTTTGGTTACAATTACTAATTCATTAATCCATTTATCAACCCAATTATTAATCCATATGAATTTCTAATTTTACTTAAAATAACACTATTCCAGCTCATTTCTCTAATTAATTGTATAACTATCATAAAACTTTAAGGCAACTCCATTAATAGTCTCATCATGCAAAATGCTGCCCTTTATTTTCAGTATATACATACTTATAATATATATGATACTATATATCCAATTAGTACTCAGTACCTTGTGAGACAGTTTCCATCAGCAACGCACCAAAACAGTAGATATTTTAACATTTAATTTTCTCATGAGAAGAGAAACATTTCTTTTGCAGATATATCACTGGCCAATGCTCTTAGCAGATTTACTGCATTATATCTTCATCATATGTATGTATCATCATACATACATCAACTTTCTGTTGCATGTAGAAACATCAACTTTGAGCCTAACAATGCACACTGTTAGAAGTCAGCTATTACTTTCTTCCTGTAATTGCCAAATGCCACATAAAAGAATTTGCTCAGGAACACTCAAGCAGCTCCATACTATAAATAATGCTCCCCGTGACAAGTCATATCTCTTCTGCCCACCTTAAGCGTCTTCCTCTTACACAGCTTGCTCAAAACACATCACTGGACTGAAGACTATGTGAAAACACAGTGCAGGGTTTGCCTGGCATACACCAGCAGTGCAACCTTTTAATCTGGCCACCCAAAAACGACGACCCAAGACGACGCTTGACAGATGGGAAACGATGGAGGAAAGCGGCAGGTTTAGTAAGAGGTAGGAACCAAATCACCATCTACAAGCTAATGTTTGGGTCTGAAATTTCTTATTAAAGATGGCCTTACAATACCTTGTCAAAAATATGCAAAATTCATCTATGCTTTTTTATTAACACACAAACACACATGTAGCTGCGTATAAACATGAGATTTGTAGTAATGATGTCTGAAATGCAGAACTTGATTACTTTTGTAAAGAGCCAAGTTTTACAACTTTTTCAGGAATATGGTAACTTTTTATACATATGGAGAAGCACAAAACAAAACCCTCATCTCACACAAAAAGGTAGCCTTTAAAGGAGTTTATTTAAGTACATCAGCCATTGATACAAGCAACTTCAGTCTCATAACTGAATCACCATGACAAAACAACTAAAGCACAATTCACATGTGCTTTCGAACCTCTCCCTTGGCAACACTGCTTGCTGATTTTGCTCTTTTAATAAACTTGTCTAATTTCTAAAAACAGGGGATGTTCAAGATAATGATCTATCAAAAGAATCAGAGGAACAGTGAGATAAAATAAATAGTGCCTGAGTAATTAAAAAGAAAGAAAAAAAAAAGAGAAGAAAGTAAAAAAAAAAAGAAGAGAAAAGAAAAAAAAAAGAAGAAAACCTGTCTTCCTGGCAAAGATCCAAACTCATTAAAATTTATCTTTTGGTAAAACATCAATTATAAATATTTCACAGCAAGGCTGCCAACTGCATTCCAATGCTGATCAACCAGAAAGTGTCACTGCTATATTTTAAAATATGCAGAAGTTTCTGCACCGAGTGGCATCTTGTAGCCAAATCCCACGGGTACAGGAGGCTCTGCTCTGATGTGTGTGCTGCACAAACTCCCCTTTTAAACACACAGAGAGCCATTAAAGTCAAAGAGAAAGAAAAAAAAAAGATTAAAACTGGATTAAGAGAAAACATAGGTCAGAGCACCTCAACCAAGACTTTTTTATATTATATATAAAAAAAGTATTATAAATATATATTGTTATATTATATATATATACTCACGCACACATATATACACATGTATATATATGTATGTATGTATTTTAATACAAACAAAATGATAGATATTTTTAATATCGCCATGGAAACAGACTTTCTTGCTATTTATAATTGCATGCATTCACTTTGACAGTGCCATTTAAGTTTTTTTTTTCCAAATCAAACTGTGTTTATTAACCTGCCCCATATCACTCCCAGTAGCTACAATTGGGAGATTTGCAATTTTATAGATGAAGAGTTGTTGCAAATAAATTAACTGTAAGGCTGATACTAATTTGGGTACCACGCTATTTTATGCTTGCAGTCACTTGCTCCCTTCATTAGGTAGCATTGCTGTTCCCCAAGCAATAGCTCCATCTATGTATTTCTGAAGCATTATTTTTCCTATACCCAAGACAAAGAGCACACAGATATAAAACAGGAAATTATAATGCATATGAATAAGAACAAATTAAGCTGGGGTGGCTAGTCTTCACACTGACATTTTTGATGGTAACTCTGCCGCACATCTTTGAATAAATAGTCAAATAAGCAACCATTTGCAGAAGTATTTTAACTACCTTTTTTGAAGATGTCAATGCAGTCTAAAGCATAGATTTCCAGCTCTGTAAAAATCAGAAGCATTTTCTGTGAATGCTCTTACTAATGTTTTACAGATTAAAAGAAAAATTTCTAGACTTCTTCTACCACATGGAATCAATAAGATACAAGGACAGAAACCTGTGAAATTTCACTCTATAAATTATTATTTTTTTACATCGGCTAACACCAGTTAAGACAAGACTAATCTGCTATCAAAGTGCATGAAGCCAGAAGAGATGCATAACTCAACCAAAAAGAAACTCAGTGTTGCCACTTGATAAATTTGCATATTCAAGATTTTGACAACACAACAGTTAAAAAAATCACTGTGTCCCCCTGAATGTTTTATACTTTTTATGTGGAAAGGTGGAAAGTATCCTTTTTTTTTTTTTTTCTTTAGGACAGTAGGCAAATGTTAAGTTTTATCACTTAGCAGCACCTTAGGCTTACTCTATTTCAAAGAAGGTAGTCAAAGATGATAGCATGATTTTAAGTTACTATTTTGCACAGTGAAAAAGCGTATGAGGGTTTTTTAGATAGTTACTTTATCACATCACTCAAACAATTATGTCTAAAACTCATCAGAAGGAATAATTACAGCTACATGACAATTTGATCATCAGCAACATACTCCAAAAAGCTTAATAAATCATTCACTTAGTAGCCATTGGAAGATGGGAAAAAATAGTAAAGGTAATTCAAAAATAACACACAAACTAGAAATGAAAGAGAAAACATGTATAATTTATTCTACAGATGCTATAGCTGACGTATACTTCTTGCAAATGGAAGAAGGCTGATAATGGCCAGTGCATTAATAAAACCCCTCTGACAAAACCAGATAACCTGAACATAGCCTATACCGAAAAGAGAAAAAATCTTGAGCCTGCACATTCTCAGATGCTAAAACACAAACATTTGCACTATTCACATAGTTTTTGTTATTGCTTTGTTAATTTAAGACAACTTAGCCCCACTTTCTAGTATCTCACAAGCGTAACCGGCGACACATTAGCCAGGGTGAGGCTTTACACAGAATCCCTCCATGGCTTTACTGACAAAGGCAAGTACTGCACCTCCGCGCCAAATTGAGCTACCTTACTTCGGGGAAATAGAATAAGCTCTAACACTCAGATCACCTAAAAACGAGTTTCATAGAACCACTAGTATAAACCCAATTCCCTCTCATTTCAACTTCCCCCTCTCTACAAGATTTCCTAAGTAGCTAAAAACCATTGAAATCTGCAATTGCTTGCATTAGCCACATGCTGCCTAACAAACTAAATAATCTGTCACCACCAGTAAGAAAAAAACAAATAAATAAATAATGTGTCTATAAAACAACATAACCTTTTCCAAGGTGCATTCAGAAAATAGGAGAAACTAAGGTTTGCAACTAAAACTTAAAGCAGTGCTCTCATTTGCACTACACATTAAGGAACATCACCTCCACTTAAAAGGTCTAACTGGGTCTAAATCTAATTTTCTTTACTGACTGGAACTCACTCATGTTTTTAGTGTTTCATCTTCCTTATCTGTAGATATACATATACATGCAGGCATGTATTCGCGACTTCGAATAACATAAACTTTGCAACTATTTTGCAGATTTTTCACCTAGTTACCTTCATATTTTCCTGCTCATTTTCGCTCTTCATATGAACAAAAAATTCTATCAAGCAGGGGCTTATGGTAAAAGGGCATCAATGTTCTCCATTAGTAAACAGTTCTCTTGCTACATCCACGTCCATATATAAGCACTGTGTCACTGTACTACTCAATATTAAATTCTGAAGTTAAAACTTCAAATCTGCACTACTCATTATTATGATCTGAAGTTGGATTAGAGTGTAAAAAGAGCGCTGGATGAAGGCAGTGAAAGGAAATGGACAGTGTGGATGCTACTGACCGTCTTCTCTTCTTGATGTAAAATGAAATCCGAAGATGGGGAAAAAAGCTAAAAAAGAAACAGGGAACTATTTTTCAGTTAAGCAGATTCCATTTTAACCCCAATGATTACCGCTAAACTCAGCAGAACAAATTTCTGCAGCTTTTCATAGTGGGAATGTTTCTTTGATTGCTTTCTACATAGTATGAAAGATGCACAGGAAAGATTACAGGAGTTAGACCATGAATCACTGCTAAATGGCAGAAGCTGGAACCTTATCTATACAGAAAGCTGAAGTTTGGAATGGTCAACACCACTGGCTTTCCTGTTTCTTTGGATATTACACACTCTATGACTGCGGCATCATAAGAACAGATTCACAGCATTGGCAAGTTGTGAATCGTTAATTTGAAATGGCGGGAGGGAGAAAATTGCTATTCTGGCAATTTCAAGGATAGAAAGATTAAATGTATTACGTCTGATGAGTTTGACCATGGAAAATGAATTATAAAGAGTAACTCTTCCTCAAAGAGGAACTTAGGTATCTCCGGTAAAGTATACTTGAAATACAATTCTTTCAGCACTCCTGTAGAACAATGACAGAAGTGAGAAACTACTCATGTGAATGAGACCATAGATTCTCCCTGGAGGAGAAAAAGAAGATACTCTGCTTCACATGTGTTTTCCACAAGCATATACCTAAAAATAGTTGACATACAACGGTTCTGTAGATGATGTGCAAAAAAATCCTGTGGCTGAAATCCAGGAAGGTGAATATTTAATCCTAGCTATCACAGATGTGTCATGTTTAATGTTTTCAGGAACTGTATTTTTTTTTTTGGTACATTTGTCTCCACTCTTCCACTGCCTTTCACTAAAGGAGTAAGCAAAGACACTCATAAACCATGCACATGTCTAGTTGTCCAACAGCACATTTTAAACACCAAGTGACAAGCCAGCAGGGAAATCATATGGGTTTTCAGACTTTAGTGTATTGCTTAGCTGTCAAAAAACAAAACAAAACAAAACACAAAAATATGTTTTCAGATAACAGGACATTATCATGACGTTTATCTCTCTCTCTCATGCTGGAGCAAGAACGCCAGAAGAACTCTGACACGTAGAAACACACCGACTCCAAAAGCAGGATCCATCAAGAAAATAACTGGTCATCCAATGAAACAGAGGTACATGCTGGACAGGGATTCAGAATACCAAAAGGCTCAATCCCCGAAAGAATGGATTTGTCTAAAACTGGGTCTCCAAAATGGCTTTAGGCACTTAGAAGAGTGTAAAGTCAAAAATACAGTAAGATCTGTATTTCCACTTTTCTGTCTACAGAAGACTGATTTTTGCATCTCAGACAGCTTTGAGTAGGGTAAACTTTACAATTGTAGGTTGGCAAAGATAAGCAAATTTAAGCACATTTGGAAGTTTTCACAAGCAAGTTGAGGAGAGTTACAGTGTGGTGCAGAGTTTACCTGGATTCCTCTCCTGAACTCATAAATCCTATTTTTATTCCCATTCAACTTTCACTGTTGAAGTTCTTCAGTCTGGTTCAGTTACTTCCACCATTACAGAGACCTCCACAGTAATGCTGAAAGCATGTAGATAGGTAACTTTCAGAATAGGTGCTACACTTTCTCCAAAAAGACAGAATTACATTGAGTAAAGTTTTAACTGCTGACTAACTGACTTACGGCTGTAATAGTAGACTACCTCCTGGAAATACAGATGACTGCTAATGAATAGGAACAACAGCATATACTTCTGCTTCAGAAGCAATAAATGTACCTGTTGTAATCCCTGATAATTATTTGTTGCCAAAGAATTAACATCAGGGCATTTTAAAATTTCAGTTCTTTAGACTGCATTTTATGTAGCAAGAACCTGTAATATCATAATAAGTAATTCTCTTTAGAAAAGGAATCAGAAGTCTTAACAGACCATGAAACATACAAAGCACCTTAAAAAGAACCTTAAAAAGAAAAAAAAAATCCTGGAACCACACAAAAGGATTTTTTTTAATATAGTCATTGCTTTATTTGAAAACCCAGACTGAATTATTTCAGAAAATGTTTAAGAAAGGATTCAAAAAGAAACTTTGAAGGATACCACAAAACCGTATTCAGAAAGAGCTTCAATTAAGAATTCTCTTATAAACAAAATTACCCAAGATGCAAGAAAATCAATTCTACCTTCCAAAATACTCCAGATTACATTGCTTGTAAAGAAAAGAAAAAAAATCAATAAAGCCTTAACAATAAGAATCTCTAATTTGATTATGGAACAAATTGTTTCGGTTTCCTTTGCAGATCTACTGAGAAGAAAACAGATCTGACATTTGTAACAAAGCTCTGAAAGATGCTGATGGATTTCCTTCTGTCTGGCGTATTTGTTGTTTATCATAAAAACAGAGAATCATCTCAACACAAGAACACTAGAGATTATTTCATCTAGTACGTTTCAGAAAAATTTTCAACAAAAGATGTCTTTAGCTACTCCTGAAGGTACACTGAACACATCTGAATGAAAAATTTTTACACGATTTAGAGTTAAGCAAGAGATCAACAGAACCTCTTTTTAAAGCAGTACTTTAAAAATTATCTTCTTTCCTTTACTGATAACTTTCAGCATTTGGTAACATCTTAATTTAGTAGTTCAAGTTTCCTAAAACTATTGTCAAATAAATATGGATGCAATATTTTTAATAAGTAAAAGCAATAAAGAGAACTCTCCCTATTTCACCCCTTCTGCCCCTGCAGAGAGTAAGACCATTACAGTCTTTTTAAATAAATGTTTCAGGTTTTATTATTCAATCATAAAACTGAAAAATAAGGCAAATCCATCCTGTTTCACAAAGATATTTAACTGTTAATGGGTCTAAACACTTAAAATTTTCATGAACATCTAGCATGCTGATAAAGTGACTTCTAACCAACAGCTTTCAAACACGGCAGTTCAAAAACTGTACAAAATAAGATAAAATAACTGATTCACCTTACACTTTTTTTTTTTTTTTGGATATGACACATATGACACCCAAGTGTAAGACGTCTCATGCTTCCCTGCGTTCCTTCCTCAAGACATTTTCAAACCAACTCGACAGACTTGAAGAATCCCCAGGAGTCAAGCTCTTTTGGGAAGACAGGGAATGGCAAATATCCCCTGCATTTCTCTGCCAGTACGAGGCTACAGAGACACCCTTGCAGCAGCCTGCTACAGAACAACCTCCTTCTCTGGAAGGAAAGCAGATGGTGAAGGCTGGCAAGGCGTGGGGTGTCTGTGTCAATGGGAAGGAAGATGTCACTAGGTTAACGCAAACTGATTGAAGTCACAAGACGCAGTTTTTTGAGGGTTTGAGGGTACTTAGCTCACGGGACCAACAAGCTATAGGATGGAATACAACCAGTCTTACCTAAAACCAGGTAGGCAAAGTTATTCCTTTGTCTATTTCAAAAGCAACAATTGTTCAATTGTTCCTAGTCAAAGTTACCGTATTTAGGGAAGTCAGCATCTTTTTTAAAGTGTCAACAGTTTAAAAAAAAAAAAAAAGAATTAAAAGACCCCAAATTGTTAACAGTGAATTCTGATAAATGTGTGCCGTCTTTCATTGAATGAAGACTGTCAGTAAGAAGGTAAATGCGTACTTCTGGATAGAAAAAGGCAACAACGCCAGTTATTGCTATCATCTGTTTTACAGCAGTGCTCAACACTGCTCTCCCTAGACCGCCTGAGGACAGGACTATTACTCTACCCCTTGGATGACAGGAGAACTTAAAGCAGAGCCAGGCACGTGCAAACATGCTGTCTATGGCGGCTTTTCTTAACCACACAGCCTTAGAACAGAAATGTAATTAGCTCTCACACCTGTTTATTGTAGATTTGCAAAACTGGCTCATGTAACTGATGCCTGACGAACAAATAAAACATTAAGGCAATAACTGCGTACCTATCAAATCAAATAAACATTGTATTTCCTTCATTTGTATTGCTACAAAAAGAATGTGAAGCTCCCATTAAAGAAAACCACAACAAAGACAATAGCCTTTAAGGAAAGTAATATTACTGTGAATTCGTACCATATTAATTGCTGCAGATTTATCAGTATATTTATCAGTAGTCTCACAAACCATCTATCCTTTGGCACCAGAAATTACTTCATAGCCAAACCTGTCAAGCTTCATTTACAGAAGTCAAAATGTAATCATTCCTTCTGTGGAGTAATAAGGGCAATGGAAATTCTAATATCATAAACAAACTTAGTGATTTAAATACAAGCGATTTCATTCTACCCATTTTATGAACAAAAGTATTGTACAAAAAAAAATGTGACAAAAAGAAAGTAACTGAGGGGAAAAAAAAGATATCCTAAGTAAAATGAACACATGTGTGGGCATGAGCCATGACTAGGATGTAAAGGTTAGACTTATACGTGAATTGCCTCTGGGAAAAATTCAGGTAATGATGGATGGAGTTAATGACTCTGCACTGCGGGGCTGGAAGCTACATAAACCAGAAGAGCCAATGGGAAGAAGGCAATGTAATTCACTTCGGATTCAAATAAAATAATTTTGCACTTGCTTCCACCAGATAAATATCAAGGTGAGAGAAGAAAGGAGCGCAGCTGGAGCCACCCCAAGTCTGAGCTCGTGGAGAGCAATTGGAGGAGAACAGGGATGAGCTGAGTTTCTAAGTGACCTGCCACCGCAGCAAGCCCTACCTCAGTATCAAGTAAATAATACACATGATATTAACAGAACAAACTCTACCAAGTCTAAAAGCTTGTGGCAAGGCACTTTGCACAGTGCAGGCGATTTTATATAGCCAAAGAGTTGCAAACAACCTCATTCTTGGCCATGATTTCCCACTGAAGTTGAACAGTATATAGAGGTAGCATGATGACACACACATGAAATATCAGGATTTGGAGGAATTCATTAATTAAAGTGGTGGAAAGAGCTAAGGAAGATATTCTAGTTGCATCAAAAAAAAATCAAGGAAGAAAATTTATTCTGAGGAATAAACATGTACCTCTCTGATACCAGCAAAACACTGCACACGCAGTAACCAAAAACGCTGTACAAACCAAGTCATACTTATTACACACAGCAAGCAAAATCAATGAAAAGAAGAAAAACTTCCACCCTTTACCAAATGTTCCCTGGTGCGTGAGAAATGGAGAGTACAAACTTCCCAGTTTCCAAAACCAGCTAGGAACGTCACTGCTGTTGCCCACAATTACTTAGACCGCCAGGTCTGTAAATATGGAAAACTTCAAAAAGACCCTTTCTCCTTTAGTGTTAGCAGATCTCTCGCCAAACTGCATGGTAAGAGTAAAGCCAACTGAATTTATTTCATCCAGGCAACATCATTTCAGTATCTTTCCATTATGCAGCACTCACCATGAAACTAAAATCAAAACCTTCTGCATGAAAAATAACCAAGTTTTTTTTTTTTTCCTAATAATCAGCATATTGCAATATGGCCTTGAAAACAAGGAGGGTAAGCAGTAAGAATCATAGAATGCTTAAGGTTGGAAGGGACCTCTAGATGTCTTCTAGTCCAACCCCCCTGAAGGGGAAAAAATAAATAACAGAGCTGCAGTTTGGTTGAACCTTTTTTACTTTCCCCTTTTCTCTGTCACAAAACCAATTCAGAGTTATGCAGAATGCTGGAAGAATGAATAGTATCTTTGCCATTAAAAGGAGTATTTTCATAAAAGAGGAAAAATTGGAAACGTCATTCTGGAGCAAAATGTGTTACCTTTGTAATACTCACCCCTCCCCTACTTCCCTCCCCCCACCAGCCAAATTACACAGGTTTTATGATTAAAATCAGGATGTTGTAGTTAGCCATTTCAGAATCTTTTGAGAAATCACCCTAAAAAGGAAAAAAAGAAAACCCGAAACTTGCACATCTCTCTTGATGGAAAAAACACATCTCTCCAGCAATCCTTCTCCAGTGAGGACAAAAATACAACCTTAACTTAATGCCACAAGATTACTGAGGCCACAGCAATGAACCATGCATCAAAAATAGAAATGATGCTAAGAAATGTTTAAAGAATATTTTAAGATTAAGCCTTACCTTCTGTCACCCAGCGAGAGCAATCTACTAGACTTTTCTCCCGAGATGTGTAGTTTGCACATCAAGAGGATAAACCAGCTGTTACAGGGAGAAGGCGACAAGCACTGATTTCTGTTCCTGTTTTGGTTAACGAGGCTAAATTCTAAGTTAAAAATGTAAAAGGCGGGGATGTCATTTACACAAACAGAAGCAATCAAGCAGCTGGTGAAGGTATTATTAATAGTTTTGTTTTTGTTTTCTGGAATTAAATGGCATTTAAGTGCTTTATTATTTTTAAATTAAAAAGCTGTTTTACGATCTAACTTCTGCACTTGATTTCATCATGCTTTTTTAACGCCTTTATTAATCATAAATCAGCTTTTTTTGGTAACTGTTCTGATTACAATGAATAAATCTTCAATATTTTGGAGTTCATAGGGCTGCCAAAATAGTTATGAAAATAGCTCAGCTTGGGAAGTTGTTTGAAAAGTTAACCACCTTAGCACAGCACTGCTTGCCAGAACATCTATAGCTCTATATTAAAGCAAAATGGATTTTTATTGAGTTTTCCTGTTTGTAAGATTGAAAACCTAGAGCTAAAACCCCCTTGCAAGGACATGCAAGTCCTTGCACAGGAACAGCAGGAAATGCTGTCCTCTGAGATCTTCCTTCTCCATAAACACAATTTTCTAAGCAACAAGCAAAACTGCAATAAGCAAAATCAAAAAAGGTTCTTTTTTTTTTTTCCTGTTTGGAGATAAAGGCAAGATACTATGTTACTTCAAGCAAAGCAGAAGGGAGATGGCATAAAAACCAAAAATATTTGGGGCTTATTAATGCCATGCAATAAGGAAAAATACTTAATAAAAATACATTAGTGCTGCTTCCGATCAGATCTTCTTCAGTAATGGAATTAATTCCTAGTTTCCAACAACACACTGTATCCTTAGGCTTCTACACAAGCAAACTGAATCAACTAGAATTTAAAAATGAAAACCTGCTCTTGCTTAATGTGTGTGTATATAATATAAATATATCTTCATTCCTGCATAAATGCTTTGGTACGAGATTAAACCAATGCAAGATGCATACACACACACACACCCCTCCCAGGAGTTAAGTATGAATTTGTCTCCTACTGACAACCTATTTGGGCATATCTTGTATCCATCTTATCAGAATCCACAAGACATTTAAGACCAAAATTACCATCCAAGCTAGTTGCCAAATCCAGGGCCAATGCAACTCCCCAAAACATTTCTAACCCAAGTAATCCACTGGACTACATCCAAACTAACAGTTTTTGACTACTGGATTATACAGAGATTTTAAATAAATTGTTGGAAACCTAAGCAACACATTCCTCAAATTAAATAGCGAGTATCAGTCTATAGCAATGACAACATTCCCACCTACCACTTACTTACAGAAAAACAGCTTCACTGCAAGCAGGGATTTGATTTGTCAAGTGTGGTGTTTATTATTTCGGCTTTCTCATATTTATAATGAAGTCATCTTACAACATTTCCACATTTTAAAGACTTACATAGCCTGTCCCAAATGAGCAAGTGCTAATAAACAAGGTAAGACCTCAAATCCCGCATCATGTCTTTATTCAGAATATATTCAACACTTTGGTCCATGAAAACATTTTAATCCCAAATGAGTTTCAAAATTTTCTCTCCAATTTTACCAGTACTAACCTGAAGAAATTCACAACTATGATTCTTAGCCACTAGCCTTTTTTTCTTCCATATGCATATGCATTTTTTTATATATATAGTATCTAGCACAAGGGCAATCAGAGCCCATGATGCAAATTCATACGGTTAATCAATATAACTAAATGCTATTTTTTTTCTAAATTTAATTTACTAAGTTTTTTTCCTTTCTAGGGCATCTATACCTGCTGAAAGCAATACCACTCCAAAGTCCCCAAGGCGCTGGGCAGACCAAGCCAATAAGCAAAAGTCCGTAGCAAACCCAGCTCCTTTTCTTTAACACATAGCTCCAGGAACAGGATAGTATTATTAAAATGAGAGAGGAAAGGACTGTGCTTCTCAAGAGTTAAGGAGTCCGCATATACAAGCATTTGCCTGTGCACAATTATCCACACAGATACTCTCTGGGCCAAAAAATATTAAAATTATAAATCAATAAATAAAACATCCCAGTAGGAAAGTTTTCAAATGGAAATTTCTATCACAATGCAAAATAACCAGGAATAAAACAGCACTGGGCCATACTGGCTTCTTGAGCAAATTCAAGCAACTTCATTTCAAATACGGTGTTGTCATACAACTTTCTTCTCCTTTTTGATACCACACAAATATGAAGCAGCCCCCTAGTTTAGTCAGTGAATGAATGAGGCTGAAATTAGCTGAAATTGATGAATTTTATGCAGCTTCACCCAAACTAAATCTTCAATGAAGGCTGCACTCTTCTGATTGCCTTTAACGTTACTTAGGTTACTTCAGGTCAAATTTCATTTCTTGGTATAGTACTAAAAATAATGATAAAAATAATTTTAACCTAATTCAGTAGTAGTATCTGATGCTTGGATGAGTTCTATTCAAAAAGGAGACGGGAGAAGGCAAAAATGCTCTTGCTCAAGGTCCTGTCCCCCTTCTTTCTTCCTTATACTAAGGATGGTGTCTCTCAGATCTTTGTCTACAGTTATGTTTCAGAGAATGTTATTAAATAATTTAGCATGTTTCCACTCTGTACATATTTACATAAATGAAAAGCTTGCAGCCTCTGTACTTACTAATACCAATTATTAATGGACATATATAACAGTGTTGGCAGTTGCTTTTAAATGTATAAAACATTAACCCTCCATAATGTTTCCTTATGTATTTCGATAAAGAGATCAAAGCATTTAAGTATGTTCAACTTTAAGCATGTGAGTCAACCTGCCAGCTGTGTTTGTGTAGTCAGAGCTAAGATTATTAGAAGTGTCTGCTGAGTATGCATCTTTGGCATTTATGCCTAAATTCAGGCTCAGAGTGAACTGAAGTTTTGCCCGTAAATCCATCTGGAACTGTAATTCTACTCCTAGAATTCTAGTTTAAGATTTTTAACATACACCGTGATTACAGTCAAAACACCTACATTCTACAATTTAAAAATAATATGTAGTCTTAATAATCATATGAAACTGATTATCCAAACTATCAGTAATAACTGCAGTTTGACTCTGAGAAACAAGTGAAACTAAACTTTAAAAGCTTCAATCTGCAAATTAGACAAATGCTGGAAGCTTGAGAACAGGTTTCTTGCCCATACTCTCCAGCTAACCATCCTTTCTTTACTACAGAAGTAAGTGTGGTTGCCAAAATTATTATTCATATAATAAAAAGTATATAATAAATAAACAGTGAAAACGCTACTGACCATTTCGAAACCTGAAGTTCTTCTGTAAAGTCTCTTCTGATATACTGAGCATAAATATCAAACCAAATATAATTCTGCGAGACTGTTTTTGGCAGTTTTAAGCTAGCAAAGCAAAGGCCTATACAAATCAAGAAAGCCTGCAGAAGTAATCAACCTGAAATCTATTAAGTTTATTGCAGGTCCTTGTAATAAATGCAAACCAAATGTTACTGAGGCTGCGAATACACCCATTCATAATGGTTTTTGAAATGTGGTCTATAATGACATGCAGAAATGTGCTATGTTATGCCACCTATTTAGGGAGCGTTTAAAGAGTTTTCCAGAGCTCTGCACTCACAAATTTCAAAAAACAATTTTAACTTAGCAAGTGTGTAACTAGGAAGTCTGTAGATCATTTTAATAGAGGATGAAATCACGATGCAATATTGTAGACCCACTGTATGAAATTTCAGCCCTGCTGCCAGCACACGTTTTTGCAGCTGGCTGCAGAAAGGAGTTACTTATGCATCCTCACAATCTGCTCCAGAGAGCAGCTCTCTGAGGAGCAGAAATCAGTCATTCAACTCAGACGCTGAGAGAAAACCACAGAGATAAAACAGGTAGAAGTGTATCATTCCTATTTATCCTTAATTCAAGCAGTGCCTTTCAGACTTGTGGAAGCCAGAATAAATGAATGCAATATGAATCAGCTCATTTATAATTTTACAATTAGTGTCCATGACTGAATGCAAGGTAGCATTTCCATTTTCCCTTTGCATTAAGAATATTTCTGGGGAACACTAGAGAAATAAGAACACTTTAGCAAATCCCTGGGTACATTTTTTTTTTGTCTTTTAAGCTGACTCCACTTTGAACTTCAGTTGATTTAATTTCATATCCTCTAAGGTATTCTACAAGTTTCTTGATTGATTCCACCTAAAAGTCTGATGCTGCATTTTACATAACAGAATTGCATGGTAGTTTGAAGAAGACTAATTTCTGCAATACTTTTAGAAATCAGTTTGCTAATAGGCATCACAGTTCATGAAGGAACTAGCCAGAATAATTAACTGCCGGTTCAGAAAAACGCTGTGTCCTTCATAACTTAAAAATATGAGAAGGACAAAAGTAACTACTTCATGTATAGGAAAGTGCTTTTAATGTATTTAAAAATCTAATGCTCAAGAAAGAATAGCTGTTAAAGAAGCTACCAATTCAATTTATCACAAACATGCTTCACATGGCAACTAAAATTTATATCACAAAGGGCTGAGCCCCTAACGTCCACTGATTTGTGCCTGCCTGAAGCAGTGGGACTGACCTGAAGGGTTTCTCTTCATAGGTCTAACACAGGAACATCTCCAAGACCCCTATACTGAACTAAAACGAAGTTAGCCCAGCTCCCCTGAGCGCTCTGGCCTAATTATGGCTGGTTTGCTGTACTGATAAGCCCATGTAATAACTAATACCTAAGAAAACTACATCAAGAAAACAATGCAGCTTTGTCCACTGTTTTAGTCCAGCTATATCAAAGGAACAAGAAACAAAAGGCAAAAAAAAAAAAAAGGTTTTCAAAAGGAGATGCTTCATCTGCAATGCTACTTAGCCACGCTTAAGCAATAGCTCCTTTGTCCTTTTATCTCTGAATAATCCAGAGCTAATTCTGTCACAGCTGGAAATTGATAAACCAGTTGAAAACATGGAGATGATAATTCTTTCATAATGCAGCCAAAAGCTCTCATCTATGCCCTCTTAATGTAAACACAAGGGGGGAATAATGAGGAAGGAAAGAAGTCCCCTTTTACTATAATGATTTTCAAGTAAGAACACCTGTCTGTCCATTACCCATTAACTAGTAATAAATCCCACTTCCTACACCATGTCCTTCTCCAGGTAGGATTCTACAATAACAGAGAAGAATCAAGTACTGATGGAAAAGGCATTTTCACAAAATAGTATATTCCATTATTCACACACACACACACACAAAATAAAACACAGAAATTATTATAAGATCACTATGGCAAGCATGAATACAATTTCTGCAAATGAAGTGTAGCTTGAGTGATAAATCTTACGTAGTATTGTCCTGCTCTAGGAAATCCAAATCCCTCAAATGCCTTTAACTATGCAAAACAGGTCAGGCAGAAACCAGCATCTATGTAAGATATTATTTGCAAACAGTTGCCAAAGCTCCCAAACCTGAGGTATTGTTAATTTCTTGGTCTGCAATCAAATTTCATAAAATGCAGCCACCACAGTTATTTAAAAAGTCATAGTGATATTACAAAAACTATTAGACAAACGACTGTTATGCACAAAGTCTGTAAATGCAGACTTCAAAAGGCAAACCCATCTGACATCTGATGGGCGTTAAAAAGCTAACAACAAAACTGGTGAAGTGCGTGGGGAAAAGCCTACCAGGCATGGCAGAAAAGCCTATCAGAAATGTGACCATAAGACTTCAGGTGTTTTCCCTAACAACAAAGTCTTGTGGAGGCAGGATAGTTCTGCTTCCCTAACACTTGCAAAGACTCAACTCACTGAAGTTGAGACACTGGCCTGAGGGGCCAAAGTTGCCTGAAGATACTGAAATAACCACTGTGTGAGGATGACCATCACAAAGGCACGTACTCCTTTCCAAAGGGTATAAAGGACAGAGTCTAGTAGTGATGAGCTGCGCAGGGACCGGGAACGACACCTGACCGGCTCCTCCACCAGGACCCTGAGCATCCCTCCCCTTAACCTGTGATGTGGGGCTGAGGTCTCTCCTGGTGAGACTGAGTCCCCTGTAAATTCAGAGTGTAGGAATGCTCAACTGCAGCTGAGTCCCCTGTACACCCAGGCTGTGGAATCGCTAGCATTTTCATCTCCTTGCAAGATTGAGAGGCCCCTGTACACACAGGGTGAAGTAACGAGCTATAGCATTCTACTACATTTTTATTTCTTTGCTTTTTTTTTTGCTAATTGCCACTTGAAAATTACTAATTGGTAAGCCTATCCCTATGACAGTTGTGCCAGTTAATGGTGGATGTCGTTATAACAAAGATCTTGATCTTATGAATAAAAACCAACCAACAGGCCTCTCTGGATTATTTTACTGTCTTTAATGTGGAGCTAGCACAACAATGCCTGAAGGTGGTTAACAGACCCAGTTAAGAGGGGTCCTATATTCCCTGTCTTCCATACATGTTCTTTTAGAGACATACCCCATGCAAACGTTTACAGGCCCATATGTTGGTGGCCGGGTTAACACCAGCACAAACTGATTCCTGGCTTTGACAGTGGGCAGCAAAGTATCTATTATTTCTTGCAATGCAGTTACAGTCCAACCTCCTGGTAATTCCATTTTTCTAGAAAAATTGTTCAGGTATTTCTCTCTATCTGCAGAACAAAAGCAAATTTCAAAGTCTTGAAAATGGCCATGAAATGAATTCTAATCCTCCTGTCATGCTATCAAATACACTCCTCTTTGCTAAGGATACACAGGCTACTCCAAAGACAAAAGCAAATGTAACTTGTAAGTTTAAGCCACATAATTTCATGAAGGGCATTTGTGAAAAAGATGATGCAGAAAAGAATAATTAACAAGTGAAATGAGCAATTTAGGCTAGCTCAGACAGAAATTACGGGCTTAATACACAGACTCTTCAAAACCAATTCTTGACTTGACTAGATTTTAATAGAGTTTCCTTCAGACTTGAAACACAGAGTCACTCTATCATTTCATACTTTTCTTCCCGCAGACATCCAGAAATTACTCCCCGTCTCCCTCTGCAATTGCTCAGCTGCTGCCTGGGGAACTCGGCTGTGTTGTGTTGCAGCACGGGAAACAGGCCATGCCGCCACAGCGGCCCTTTCCGTGCGATGCCTGGCACAACAGATAGATACAATTTTTCCTCATCGCTGGTGGGAGATGCGCCGTCTCTCCAAGGCAATGAAACATTCGATAGCTTTTTGCAGATGGGTTGCCCAAGTGGGTCCAACTTGATCAAAGAAGGTTGCCTTTGAGCAAAAGACTTTGCATCCATCCTCTCACTGCATTAAAAAAGCACAGGCGGGCACTTGCTTTTACAGCATCTCTTGGGGAAACACAGCAAAGCATGGTGCAAGTTCCCCAGAAGGCCAGAAAGGCAAAGAAAGCCTCAGCACTTTGCAGCCAGCTGCCAAGCACCTCTTTCTCCCAAGCTAATACATAACCAGTGCCAGCTCCACGGTCCTGGGTGCTGAACCTCCAAGGAAAGATCAAGCAGATACTTCTTAAAGACGCACAATTAACTCCAGCTTATGCTTCATGCAGATTGCTTTTCCTTGCAGGATATCCATATTCAATTTAAATTGAATTTAAACTTTATTCAATTTAATATGAAAGTGTATCCTTGCCGCACAGTTCTGTAAACACCCAACAATTTTAATGAAAATATACATATATTTTATACATATACATATATACATATATTTTGAAACAACAGTTAGAATGGCTCAACAAAAGCCATTCAAAAGAATGTTACTATCATGTTCCTTAAGAGTATGTGGTGGAGTCTTTAACTTATCCTTATGATTAATATTTAGTTGTTAAACCTTCACTGTTACTAATCTTGTCTCACTGATTTACAAGGGGTACCTGTTTTCAGGAGACTACAGGAGTCTGAGGTTTTCTTCCAAACACAGCAAAGTCTGAGATTTAGCTTCACTGAGCATTGACATTTGCTTTGATAGTAACTGGTCCCCTAGGCTTCTTCCACTGTAACAAATGCTTGTAACTACCATCCTAAATATTTCATATCTAAGCATCACATCTTTATTTACATCTTTAATAAAAGGTAAAACTGGAATGTGTAACTGTTTATGTTTGTACCATAGACCAATATACAAAAGGTATTAACGGCATTTCTAGAATCATTAAAACATACTAGTAGGCTCAGTAGTGTCTTATACAAATAACCATTTGGAAATGTCTTATAGAAATAACCATGAGATATTTTAATTATTAATTTGTAATTGTGTATATATACGCTATTATTAGTATTAATAGTATTTTAGACGACCTAACTTCGCTGCTTTTCTTAGTGTACTACCAACAGCAAGGCTGAGTTTTGACAATGACATTTCCTCCGAAAGAAACTTCAAAGCATTTTTGCTGAAGTAAGAGGATAAGCACATATAGACACCTACAATGCGAGGATTCCTCCTCACCTCCAAGCCTCCTACAGTTAATGCTGCTGTGTGGCACGAACTGCCGACAACAGAAGAATTGCTGAAATGGAGTATCTTCTGAAAACAGATTTCAAAATATAGGAATTAAATATAGAGTATGCTGCTAAGGTGTATTTGGTGAGCATCATGCAAGATCACACTCTAACATTCAGTTTCTATATTGTGCGTATCTGTGTATGCACATACATTGTAACCAAGTCAACTACATAGTAGATTTCATTGAAAGGCAACCTCTTTCTTTTCATTCTTCCCACTTTTCTAATGCTATTAACACCTATTCTCCCAAGCCCAGCTCCAAGTTGGATAAACAAATTCCACAGAGCCAGAGGGCCTTCCCTTTTCACTGACAGGGTGTTTTTCATGTTCCGTGCTAAGGCTCCATGTGCTGCACTAGCAGTCAGTTTCATTCTAGAAGCTGTATGTAAGCTCTTCCTCATCATTTATTCCTTGAATCATTAAGGAACTAGAAAGAAAAGTTTTCTAACAAATCAGAAAATAAAAATTATCTTACTGTTGAAAATAAGAAGGAAAAATACCAGCCTTGGGGAAAAAAATAGAAACATTAAAAGAAGCATGAAAAATATAGACTAAAAGTGAATATGGATAATATGAATGGCTGAGATCAATATAACATGGATAAGAACAGACCTGTAAAAAGAAGAAAAAGTAGCTGATCCCTAAATCTTACAATTTAAATTGTAAGATAGCATCAATGAGAATAGTGCATGTCCTCTTTAAATATAATCCTAAAAAGAAATGTGCATTTATTCCACTTTTCATGCAGGATAGATAAAAAGAAAAGTACAATATCAAAATATTTTCTTCCAGCATTCAAACGGAAATTTCTTTTAAATGAGAAATGATAGGATTTCTGACCACGGATTTTAAAAAACAATGTGATCTGTCCTACTGAAGTTGTATGTTTTTAATAAGCAACTGTTCTAATAGTCTGCCTCTTCTTCTCAGGCATACTCTTACACTTTAGCTGGAAGAATGCATTTGGCTTCTAAATAGTTCCTATTTCTAATTTTCAAACAAGAAAGGTCTATCTTCAAATGGAAAAAAAAATCAGCCCTCTTCATTTCACACAAGGTTAAATCTCAAAAATTGTTTATACCTACTTCAGTACAAATATTTCTCAATGTTTAACATATTTTGAAAAATAATTATCTTTTTCTGTGCTTGCAATATTTTCAGATACTGAAAACCTAAATGAGTGTTGAAGTGTATGATGATGATTGTTTAAGACTGATCCTCAGGAAAACTCACACGAGATTCTTCTCTGCACCAACAATACCTCTGCTTAGTATAGTTGCAAGATTTTTCTTTTCTTTAAACATGATAATATTAGAACATGGACTTCAGCTATGGTAGAAAAAAACTTTTGGATCTTTGGACCTCTCTACCTTTCCAACAAGGTTTTCTATCCAAGAAAATAAAAAAACACAGAAAAATTAAATCACCTTTTCACTTTTTTTTTTATTCCATTATACTTGTAAAAACTATTTAATCATCCTATTTGTGACATATTCCTAGATATACAATTTTAAGTCATGATAGTTCTGCAGAACTATGACACGTGTGTTGACAGGTAGAACATGCCATACTCTTGCATTTGGTGCATACTGCTAATAGTAGAGAAACTTTGCAGTTTCTGTACACATCTTCAAAAGGATAAAAATTCAAGATCCAAAAATCAAATTTTGCTTTCTTTGTAAGAGCACCATTTTAAGGGATGCTGGCAAGGTTCTTTTTTTTTTCTTTTTTTTTTTTTTCCCCCAAGCCAAATGTTAAATCCCAACTCTCTCCCCCAAATAATCTTCCAGATTGTTTTTGTGATAGACAATCTGTAGCAATCAGCCAGCAGCCAAAGCAGGACTCATTCTGCCAAACAGGTTTTCAATTCTCCTGACAGTAATTATGCAAGTCAATCAAACTGAAATGAAAGAGAAAAAAACAAAATTACCTCCTAAGCTCCCCTCCATGGAAAAACATATCGGCTATTATCAAAGTTCTAACTGCTAATATTCAAAGTATCAAAATGTTAATATTTACAGATGATACAGGCGTAACCAACAGAGTAACGTTGTATTTTTTTTTCCAGAAAATTCTGTTTTATCTCCATCTTCGATTAGTTTGTTGGAGAAAAGAAAACCCACAAAGTGCGATCAGATCACAGCATACTCAATCTTATATATAAAACACAGTTAAAAACCTGCTTGGCTCAAACAGGTGGAAATCAAAATAGCAATGGGTACATTCTGCTTCATTTTAGGGACAGGAGGAAAATTCTCCTTTACTGCTGAAAATGGACAATGTTTAGAAGACAGCTTATTCCCCAAGCAGTTCATAGCTCTGATGTTGCAGAAATGGTGAAACAACATACTTGCACGTCCCCAGTACACTGACAAGAAGTCACCTAGACAGTATCTAACATATAGGGCATTTTGTTTAAACAGTGGTTAAACAACGAAGCAACTTCCTTGTAAGCTAGAAGGTGCCTGGAGAAAGGTAAATAGCGCTGACCATGTAAATAAAACTTTTACGCCTCTAGAGGGATAAGAGTTCATAAAAGATTGTAGTATTTAGTATTTTCTCACTTTTCCATTTCTTTGCTATCTTACTGCAAGGTGCCAAATGGAGGGAGATGCGCTAGAGGGAGAAGTGTTAGCATTAATAATTTTGTTTTTTCCTTTGTCAGTACCAAGTGATTAAGCCCTTCCAAACTCTGAGGGAGCCTGCCTGTGTTGTGGGATGGGCAGAAAAGGAGGACAAGGGAGGCATCAGGTGACAACTGCTCCTTGGGGCACTGACTCAGCCACCTCATGGTCCTCCTGCCCTCTTGGCGACCCAGGACGTTTGCCCTATAAACTGGGTGATGCCTGTCCCAGATGCTCTGCCCATAGACACAGCTTGATAAAACCAGCACTAGTTCACTCGTGCTTCCACAGAAAAATCTGAAAGGGCTGCAAGGCTCTGAAATGTTAAGCAAGATCAGAAAGAGGTTATATATATATATATATATATATATGTATGTATATGTATATATAACCTATATATATATATATATATATATATATAAACCCTGAGGTTTTATTTATGAAGCATAAGTGACAGAAGGGGAGCTTCCTTCCTTCAGTTACATGTAAATCAGCAGCTTCACTTTTATCAGGAAGTTTACCAAATTCAAAGTTGGAAAACCAAAGTAAAGCCTGCAAGATCATGACATACACAGAGCTGATTTTCTACACTAAACCCCATTAATCAAAAACCTAAAACAAAAGCAAAATCTAAATGGATTATTCAAATATTTTCATTAACTTTTTATTTATATAAAGTTCAGTGAAAAGTGGAGTTATTAATGGGATCATGGCCCAATTCTCAAATAACCATAGTCTTTTTTTATCTAGTGATACATTTCTGCAGAACTAGAAACAGATAAGAGTACAACAACTGGCTGGTGAGATTCAAGGAGGTTGGCATACAGTAGTGGTATACCATTTGATTCTATTTCTTACAGCAGTGCTTTTCACAGAATCACAGAACGGTTGCGGTTGGAAGAGACCTCTAGAGATCATCTAGTCCAACCCCCCTGCTCCAGCAGGGACACCCAGAGCACGTGGCACAGGGTGGCATCCAGGCAGGTTTGGAAGATCTCCAGAGAAGGAGACTCCACAGCCTCTCTGGGCAGCCTGTTCCAGGGCTCTGTCACCCTCACAGGAATGAAGTTCTTCCTCCTGAGGAGGTGGAACTTCCTGTGTTTCAACTTGTACCCGTTACCCCTCATTCTGTCATTGGCCACCACCAAGAAGAGTTTGGTCCCATCCTCCCTACATTCACCCCTCAGGTATCTGGACAGGTTGGTCAGACCCCCTTCTCAGTCTTCTCCAGGCTAAACATGCCCAGCTCGCTTAGTCTTTCTTCATATGATAGATGCTCCAGTCCCTTAATCATCTTTGTCGTTCTAAGTGTTGCTCTAATGTCGCTCCAATGAAATCTTTTCTCAGATTTCATTAACGGATGCTTTTTAAAGATTTGTACAAATACTGTCAATCATACCTTTCTTTCTCTATTAACTCAATTAAGTCTCCAAAGCAGAATTTTATGGATGTAAATAGTTTTAATTAAACTCATGAAAAAAGCTCAGTATGCGTCAATGAAAAGTTTAGCACATAGTTTAGCAAATGAATAGTTTAGTTCAGGTGCAGAATATGCATTCCAATTCCCTATGGAATTTGGTTTAAGAAACAATTTCGGAAATAATATTTTATTTGAAATAATAATAGCAGCTTCAGGAATTCCATCCACACTGCAAACACAAAAACATTTGAGAGATACAATATAATTAGAGAAATTATATTGAATATATGTATTAGACTCCAGTCACTCCTAACTTTTTGGAGCAAGCAGCTACTTTCCTCTTTCCTCCTCAGCCAAGAGGTGTCTGTAGGGCCATAAAAGGGAGAATTTCGAAGTGAGAGATGGGAAAATGGCGACTCATCCAAGCCCAAAGATGGGAACAGAAGACACACTGCTTCTGAAGGCAGTTTAGGATGAAATGAAATCAAAGTCTTGGACTCAGAAGGAAAAGCTTCCTTCTTTCTCATTTCTTCTGAGTTTTCTCAGTTTCACCACCTGGTCTGATTTATCATCTCCCAAGGCTATTTGCAAAACCACTTTCACCTCAGAATGCTCTGCTACCCTACTTTGCCTTGAGCAGCATAGCCTTTAGACACCCCTGGCTTTTCTTTTGCATGTCTGACCTAAGAAATCCACATTTTCAAAAAATCTTAACTTGTAGTACATTCCACAGAGTTAACATTTTTTTTAGGCCAACACTACCTAAAAGGACTGAGCAAACACAGTAAAATTAAACCAGATCACACAATAGGAGCTTCATGTTACCAAAAAAAAAAAAAAAAAGGTTGAGAGGTTATTATGTATGCATGTTTTTTATGAACAATAAGAATGTGAAAAGTTCATAAGTAGAGACAAAATTGGTTTGGTTGTATCATGAGTATGGTTTTCCTGAAAGAAATCACTATATGCAGCTATATATTGCATTTTGCTTCAGTTACCGTCAGTAGTAACTACCAACTTCCTACTTATTAACATATGCTGCAATACCATGATATTGTACCACGGTTTGTGGTTCTCTTCCCTGGTTACCTTGAGAATATTCACTGCAACTGTAATTAAGATTGGACATAAAGCAGATCAGTGCATTTTATCCACTTTCTTGGCTTTTGGATCTGCTGCTGAATATTTTGTCCTTAAATCAGTTTTGGACTCATTCACAGTGCCTGTATGGGAAGGGGGGAGAGTGGGAACCCTGAAGATCGGCGCAGCCTGTCATGACCAACCAGCAAGCTATGCAGCAGGGAACACGCTCCACCCCAAAGAGATCACCATCCCCAATGCTTGTCTTCTTTTTTACGTGACTAACCGACGAAACAAAGACATTTTTCAATGCCATCCACATTCCTCCAAGCATTAGAAAACTACAGGTTCCTGAGGCAAAATATGTAATTTCTCCAAACTATTTCTGGGCAGTGAATGCTTCAGTTCCACACTGATTGCTGGCAATAGCTGGGTCACCTCCTAGCAGCTTGAGAGCTATATTATCAGAAGCTTAAGTTGATCAACTGAATTCTTATTTAACATGTTTATAAGAAGCCTCAGGTCATACTTTCAGTCAACAGTACTCAATACCAAAATTTCAAAATAGCATATTGAATTAGGTTTTAAGCTTCAGTATATTTTTACTCATCCCATTATCCATGTTCCAGGAATCATGAATCAAAAACGCATGCTTGCTACAGAACTGCATTTCTAACGGAAATACTGTCAAAGGAAATCAAAGGGTAAAGTAATCAAAAGGGTAAGTGATCAAAAATGATGCAAATGGTATTTTTGAACTGAAAATAGAAAGCTTCTACCACAACACCTGGAAAAACAAATTATACATCAAAAAGAAAAAACAAAAATATTATTCTGTTTCAGCTATTGAGTCAGAATGCTTTTTTTCATCTTCCAGAGACAATATTCTCAAGGTTTTGTTTTATAAGAGAATTTTTGAGAAATCCAACAGAAAATAGAGGAGAGATGCAAAGAGACACCCTAAGAATGGGCATTTAAAGAGACAGAAACTAGATTGAGAAAGTTGCTCTAAAGTAACAATATTAGCTTCACCGTCGTAGAATTGGATCCAACAGGAAGAAGACAACCATTCTCCTCCTCCAGCCTGCTCATTTAACTCTGCAGCTTGCATATTCTTTCTATCAGGAGCGTGCTACAATAATTTTGCTTATAGTTGTCAAAGAGCTATAGATATTTTACCTGAGCTTTGTATTCATACAGTCTTAAATAAGACATAAAAATCCCAAGTGTCTTATTGATAGTTTTTAGAACACTTACCAAAAGTCAAACTAAGTCACGGAAAATTTTCTGTTAAATTCATGCATGTAAGCATGTTTTCAGGCTGCATTTCAGAATGAATTACTGCAGACTAAAACCCCCACTCTTTTAGTTCTTTTTAAACCTCCAGGAAAAACAAATTATACATCAAAAAGAAAAAACAAAAATATTATTCTGATAAACGTCCAGGTCCAAGTACAAAAATGTTTAGGTTTTTGTTTTGTTTTTAAAAAATGCTGCAAAAATTGGTTATCATATCATGTAACAAACTCTGCAGCAAAGAGAAAAAGGGTAGATAAATCTCACCAACAAACATATGAGCATATCAAAGACAACAGAGAAAGAAAAAATGATAAAACAATCATCCTTTTTTTTTATGTACAGAACATTTGAAATACTTTGAAATAAAATGCAATTCTCTCTGGAGAGGAAATTAGATACTGGTAAAAACTCTTGTAATAACTATTAAAAATACCGTGGGAAAAGAAAAAAGCGAAGTCTTCAAGAAGCAGAATTACTTTAGGAACACTACTGCAGTCTACATTGTAGCAAGAGGACATCTCTGCTAGAGGACATGTCAAGACACTTGACAAAACCTTGGATCTGCTTTCAACAGAGATCCCAGTCAAAAAACATTAGCTGAGGTGGAATCCGTGGCTTTCACTAGAAATGAAGGAAATCTGCAACTAAGCCTAAAATATCAGGGATTAAAAACATGAAAGCCCACACAAATTAATCTGTGAGGATCATTACAATTTTGTCATATTAAAACAAAATGACAACAATGGAAAACCCTCTGCTTCAATAATCCAGCAAACTCTTTCGAAACTTCCCAATTTTAACCAGAACATTCTTAACATCCTATGTTCAAAACAGGTAGTAACACTGATTCTGAAACATTTTCCAGGTCTTTCTTTTTCTTCTTGCTCTGTACTTTAAAAGACACCCAGAAATTTCTTTTTAAAATATAAAGGAAGCCAGAATAATAGACTTCTCACTACTACTTTGTTTATTCAAGGTATATGCATATTTTAAAACTGAACCAAAATACTAGGTGTCTGTCATGATCTAACAGTTACTGCAGTTTTCTCTCTGCGCAGTTAAAAAGGGAAAAAGTACCTTTGACCACCACAGGTTTTCAAATTGATACAAATATAAAAATTAAGTATTTTTCATATGCCTAACTATGCAGAGAAATGATTCCTCCAGTTTAACTTCAGCACAGCTTTTGTAAGATTTGAAATATAGCTGATGACTTAATTTTTCAGCTGTCCAGCAGCATCTCAAACTATTGCTTTGCTCCAGCAGCCTCACCAAGTGAATTACACACTGTTTAAGGAAAATTCTTAGCATTCATCTCCCTTGACAGTGTTTACCTACCTGAACAACGTGCTCCTTGTTTGAGTGCTGACCCTCATGCCTGCCAACTAAGCTACTCATGGATTATCATAGAAAATAACCAACCAGGCAAACATAGTGGGAAGAAAAAAAAAAAAAAAGAAAAAAGAAGTAAATCTGACTGCACGTTGATATCTACTGACAAAAAATGAAGTAAAAATTGGACTGAGTTCCACCTACCAAAGGTACATCAATACAAAAAAAATATATATATAAATCTATCTATAAATTCTGTGGACAGAAATATACAACATATGCATATATTCTATGAGATTCTTGTCCAACTACTATAAACTCCAATGTTGAAAACTTTGCAGATAAAGTTTAAGGCTAAGAACAATTAAAGCCAGAAAACTCTTTAAAAACCTCTTCAGTAAAACAGTCTGCACTCAACTACTGTGAAATCAAAACCAAAACATTTCAGTTGAACTCATATGCTCTCAACACATTTTTAATGAAAGAGAATTTCAAATAATTCTTTTTTCATCCTGTTTCTTTCTCTACTTAAAGAGTCCAATTCTGTAAAAAGTGTTACTGTGGATCCTGCATTAACTATCAAAATGTTTCAATGGATCCAAACCTGTGGGAGAGACGAGAATAAGGAACAGCATGAAACTGAAGTTTCATGCAGACAACTTGCTTTCTCCTCTCATTCGTAAGATTGCAAATTTCTCCCAGTTTTCTGCAAACCAGACATGAATAGCAATGCATCAGGGTTTTTTTTTTTTTTTTTCTGGTATATCTACTTTCTCTTGATTAGTCACAGAATTTTCCTGCAACTGCATTTTCTTGTGCAGGGTAATAAGTGAGACCAGGTATGACAGAAAACTCTGCTGAGCATCCACTATATTACTGCAAATTCCTTATTTGAACCACTCCCTTCCTGGGCAGCAGCGGGTTGGGGCTGATTAAAAAGGCAGAGGAGAAGCGAATCGCCCTCTGTGATGTACACATACGCACTTGGCAACATTATGGCCTCACGCATACATTAAAAGATACATTAAAAGGCAGTTGTCAAATAGAAGCAACCTCCGCATAATCCCCCCCCCCCAAAAAAAAAAAGTACAAAAGGGCATAAAATAAAATAAATAAAACAAAAACATAAAATAGTGAATCAGATCCTTCTCCAATTTCTGCTTCCTATCTCAAAACTGCAGATACATCAACATCAGGTGAGACTGAGCCCTTCCAGGATCTGAACTGAACAGTGCATATACTGGTGCAGAGCACATGAAAAAGTGCCGTAGCACTTAATGGCAAAATGTTACCTCCCCAGAGAGAATATACCATTAGACAAGGTAAAGAAAGCTAACAGTGGAAGTCACAAGCCCTGAATATCAAAGAGGCTTCAAAAGACACTGAAAGGCATATAAAAGAATAAAAAATGAAATCATAGAATGAATAATAGTGAAAGATAAGAATAAACACAGGATAATAAGGAGATTAATGCATAATAGGAATATGAAAGTGAATTGAGAAAGGACGCCTGGAATATGACTTTGAACAGCTCTTCCTGGACACCAGTCTCAGGCGGAAATAATACATTGTGATGAACACAATAGATTTCATGTGAGATTGCAGTAAAGAATAAACCTCAGAAAAAGGGTTCTGGGGAGACAAATAAGATATATATAAACTCAAATGTAAAGGAGGACACACCGAGGAACTAAAGAATCCTCCAAATTGAAACCAAAAAACGTTGTCCGTGGTCAGCATGAACACAGCTACCATTCTACCGCTGAACACAGGACAGAGCGGAAATGGGAAGCAGTTTAATACAATGACAGACTGAAAAAAGCATAGTTCCAGAACCAAATTGTAAGCGTAGATTTGCAAAAGAAAGTCTTATCAACTGCACTGAGATGACTACCACTTCCAAGAGAAATCTGAGCACCTCCAATTTCACAATTAGGAAACCACAAACCAACCGGAGTCCTGCCTGTTCTCAAACACCATCTGAGGGATGTAACACAACAGAAAGGACTCAGATAAAACCAAAAAGTTGGTACTTTTCATGGCGCATTGATGAAATGAAAGGCGTAATAAGTTTCTACACGTGATCTGGGAAACAGCACTGCTAGGAAATTTAACAACAAAAACAAACTGAGATATAATTGCCATAATTACTTCATAAGCTGCCATAAACTGACTTTTTTTTTTCTCTCCTTACTCCAAAGGAAAACACCAGTATCTTGTTGTTTTCAAAATATAGTGTTGCCTCTGGGAATAGAGCCATATTTCTGTTTATGATACTATGCAGAATGAGCTCCCTATATTAGTGATTAATGTACTGTGAGTTGTCCATGCATTCTTTCCCAGAGCGACATTTAGGATGAGCAGTCAAGAACATCTCTTTAACCTAATGTTAAAATGATACAGTTTTAGTTAACTGCAATAGCAAATAAAATTTAAAAAGTATCTGATAATCTGCATAATTATGGTTTGCTCTGTCTCTTTTTTCTCTGGTTTCTTACACTCAACTAGTGCCAGCTGCTTTACATAAAAAGAATCCTAGTGTGCCTAATGTGGCTAGAACATTAAAACACTTAATAATAAATTAAGTATTATTGCAACACCCACCACAAATGAAATGAATGTGCTATGACTGAAAATAAGGTTTATTTAAACTAATGTTACACTGACCTTTGCATATATTCACTCAAAAGTGCAGCCGTAGAATTACCTTGAAGAATACCAAGTTCTGTACTTACTCTTCATTTTTATAAAGCCTCACTATGTAGCAAGGAAATAAAATGCCACATCCTTTTAAATGAATTACTCTCCTCTCAATGTAATGTTTTAACATTAAGTTCAGCATTTTTTCTTTTATTGTTTTATAACAGTCAAAGCCTCGTGTTTCACAGTAGATTTGTCTCATTACTCATCCCTGTGTTTTATTAAGTCCTCCAGGGACACTGTGGTACTGAAATTATGAAATCTTCATGATGATTTTGGATTGCTAAAAGAGAAAAACCTTCAGTATTATATGTGTGTAGCATGAGCTGCATAATCTGCCTGAAATGCTGTCTGAGCTTCTATTATAGTTTCCAATACAAATGTGAACAACTGCCACCACTCCTCTCTTCAAAAACACAAGTTGACAGCTGTGGTGGAACGGAGCAGTCTTTTATTAAACAATACCTTCTCCTTTGATATCAGAAAAGTTACCACAGAAAACAGACTGTACAAATACTCCCTATTTTGCAGTGAAACAAAGACACACAGAAATCTGGCTCAGAGGAAGAGGCAGGCATTTTGCAAGCACATGTTTGCTTTGCAGAGCTCAAGAGCTTCTCTTCTTCAAGAGGGGAGCTGGAACTCATCAGGGTCGTCTTGGCAGGCGAGAGATTGAACTGCTGAATGAACAAAGTAACACTCTGTAAAACTAAATTAAAGAGGAAAAAAAAAAAGAAGAAAAAGCCAGTACCTCACTACAAAACCAGAATACTTGTGAGAAACCTGCAAGTTCCATTTCTGATGCAAATCATAGCCCTGAATATCTGTGCATCTGGCATGCATTGATAATTCAAGCTTCACTGTATATAGAGTGAAAAACAGACTGCTTTTAAAATAGTAAGCCTGCAAACTGACAATATTTCAGGAAAAGAAAACAAAAAAAAACTTAGTTATCTGCATGGAATAGGAAATGAGCACATCTCACATTTAAACATTGTCAAAACAAAGTTAAACATATACTTATAAATAAAAGTAATTGAAATGTACCTTTAGCTGATGCTATTACTGCGTTCAGACACTCCAATGCACCTAATTTGCCAAGTTTATTAAGACAGAAATCACTGTTAACTTTTTTCAATGAACTGTCACTGCAATTAACACATCGATTTTAAAACTTAGGTCTCTTTTCTGAATCATGACTTACTCTTCCTCTTTCCTTAATCACTTGTTTCTCCTGGTGCAGGTTCTCATCATTCCTTACTTGGAGGAAGACACAAGTGGAAATGGGACGAATCACCTGCAATGAGCACACAGATCTGGCTCCAGCTGTACCCAATGCCACATGTTTAGTCTGCAACAGCATGAAGCACAAAACCCTGTTTTCGGGAGCTTCAACCTAACAAAATTTGAAAATTGAGAGGAATCTAGAAGATTTTCTGCTTTTTCAGAAGAAGAAATTTCTGAATTTCTTGAACTTAATGTAAATAAATCAGCATAACTGCCAGGTGGGACCCCGAAGAGACCTGTGAGTTCAACATGCTCTTCTGTCCATTCTCCTGGGGGAAGAAAAGACACTTACAGACTGCATGAATGTCTGAAGGATAAAAGTCCTCTGCATGAGCTTAATACTAAACCTCACCATATTCTCCTAAGTCTTCACTGACTTGCCCTCTTCTACTAGTCAGATCTTCCTGCTTTACAATGCGTGTCTCCTAGGAGGAAATCTTCTTGGACAGCTCTAACTTACCAGTCCTTTCAGTAGCCCCCAGTGACTGTCATGCTCTATCATTTCTCACTTTTTCCTCTGTCCAGTTCATTTCTCACTTTGAGTTATTTTCCATATACTCTGCAAGACATTCTTCTATTATGAGTTTTAGCATATGACATCTCAAGATAACCAGAGGCAAAAAGAGACAACAGGTTTTCACAGTGTGCTGTGCTAGTGCTTCCTCTGTATGTTACGGAAAAACAGCTTCATTTTCAGCTATAAAGCAGATTCCATTGCTCCATTAATGTGTTTTAACAGGCATTATCACGTATCTTAAATGCCTTTAAATTATTTGCCATCAATAAAATAGTTGTTTTGGTCCTAACTTTTTAAATGAGCCAACTGTGAACTGGCTTAAGAAAAGATACCACTCAAATCCTAGTCCGGGTAGTTTCTTACTTATACCAAACTTATTCAAAAAGATGTTTAGGAAGCATGCACTAACGTCCTAAATTATAGCATTTTTGATTGTAAAAGCATTATGTACAGAGTACAGTCCTTACTATAATGTACTATAGAAAAATGTGCAGGAAACCAGAGCAAGGCAAGCAGCAGAATATTCCATTTTAGCAACTAGTAAATACATCACTGAGGTAAACTGTTTAGAAGCAAAGAGAAAACAATCACTTTATGGTTACTGATACCATCTAATATTTTAATACAACATGCTAATGCTACAGTCTTCCTTTGCTCTTTAACTATTTAAGACTAAGTTACTCCTGTTTCAGAGAGACAAATCACCTGAATTCATTGATGGATACGGAACACTAGCTGTTCCAAGACGCTGAACACTGCAAGGAAAAACCTGAAAAGAAGAACATACAAAGTAAATATATTTTTGATGTTGTCTAGATGTTTCGTCCAAACAATACATAAGAAAACCTTTTCTACATTGCATACGGGGAAGGATGCTGCTGTGCTGTGGTTAACACAGCCACCTGGCTGCTGCCATGTCACTTGCTCCATGGCTTGCATTTGTGGAAAATTTATGTACATCCCTTTCTTGCTAGAATCCTCCTAGAATACACCTTCACCACACTCTTCACCACTAAGATCCAGCATGGATATTGTCACCATCGGCCTCAAGGTTTTTTTTTTTTTTCTGGGGAAGAAAGGAGAGAGAAGAGACAAAGAAAAAAAAAAACTCTAGACAACAAAAACAAAATTGTTTTATCACACAAAATGCTCTTGCAGCGGTACAGGCAACTCTCTGCAAGAAAACAAGTGTTTGAAGTGTGGTAGACACTGAGCTAAAGTTGCTTTCTGCCATCCTTTTGGAAAGCATGAGGCGGAAAACTATTCCCATAAAAGCCGAAACATTTTATGATATGTTTAAATGACCGCAGTTGCAAAGCGCAAAACTCAAAAGATGAGAAACAGTAGTATCTAGGTCCCCAGGCAGTCTTAATTTGACCATATGATTAGTACAACATAATCTGTGGATATATGCCTCTCCAAGAGGAATGATGCTTCCTTGAGCACTCGGAATCTACTACAGCTGTTAGCAAACAACTATCCAGTAACCTTCTTTTTCCTCCATCGGCTTTAGTCCTTGTGCATGACTCAAATTAGGTTCCGAAGGGACAAGCATTAGTTTTTCATAGGCTGCTCTGAAGGCAGCACACAGTCAACAGGCCTCGTAAACACTATTAACTTCCCTCCCCACAAAGGGCTGTATGCTAAACACACATATTAAGATCCTAAGTGTGCATAGATCTGCATAAATTTGTGAGTGATTAAACACATAAATCACTATGCAGTGCTAAACACTGTTCAATACAGTGGCAGCAGTGAATGTACCAGAATTAGAGTGATTTTGGACTTCAGTTATTCTAGTTAGTTCAGTCTTTGCTCAATAAAACATGCATTAGCCACATGTGATATTGCAAGTGACCCTGCCCTTTTAGGCATCAAGAAAACCCAATTTTTTCTTAACAAAATAAACAAATGGTTAGATGGCCATAATAGCAGAACACTGAAGTCTTTAGCCTTAGTTGACATCAGTGAGATGTCAGTAAGAGATGAAGATCCTTAAAAATATGACCAAAGTGCACAGGCTCTAAAACAGAACTATCTGTATTGGCTCATGTCACATTCTTCACCATTTCCCTCTCTTCAAGAGGTCAGATATTTAGAAGATATTCCCAGGCCTTAGTTCAGACAAAACACATGGTAGAGTTTTTAATAAACTTGAAGGAAAAAAAAAAAAAGGCCAAGATGTATGCAGATATGCATTTAAGATCAGCTTTAGCTCACATAGAATTATCACTCAAAGAAAACATACTCTTGCAGTACGTAAGTACAATTTGCAAGGAATTATGTTAGCATATCTAGACCACAGCACTGATGTAAGCATCAGGATAACAATTTAACAATTTTAGACAATGCTAAGTCACCAAAAACAGTTCTGTTTTCTCTCTCCAAACTAGATTTGTGAAGACTCTTGATATGGAAGAAAAAAAAAAAAAAAAGAGGCAGATTTCATGTTTTTTAGTTACAGTTTTGCCCAAAGTTGTCAAGAGATTTTAGATAGAAATCAAGATTAAACTTTAAAAGTAGGAGAAAATCTTATTGCACAGATGTACCAAATGCCCTGGAACTTTATAAACACTAGTTGAAGACAAGGGTTTTACTTTCTGTCCTTCTTCACTCCCTTGCACAACGGCTGTATTTTATTTAAATCACCCCAAAACTGAAATTACCCAAATTGGTAAGAACCGAAAACTAACTCCCAACTGGTATGTTTATACTGATCAACTACTGATCAAAAAACAATGACTACACTCTCTTCAGCTGAAGATACTAAACAAAGTAGGGTGATGCCCCTTGGCTGCATCTCAGGCACTTGCAGTACCTGAAAGGTGATAGCTACTATCTGCAGCCATGGCACAGCTGCTTGCAACAAGCCTTGACTCAGTTAGTTTTGGAGCAGCTTCAGTCTCAGAATTCATCCCTACAGTCTTCCAGTCATGTAACATCAATGCAGTTTATTTCATCTCATATACATATTAATATACCTGTATTAATATCAGTAAAATACGATATTGTACAGTATACACTCTACATCCATACTTCCCTCATGTAAATATACAGTAGGGTAAAACAAGGTGCCTTTGATTTAAATTTTAAGACATGCAACCTACCAAAAACTACTCTTATTTTGAAGTTGGGTTGGCGTGACTATTTTCATATTGCTGCTCACGCTGGTACTCACGGCACACGGTAACGGAGCACAAACAAGGGCTGAGCCAAACACTGCCAGCCCATGCTGCAGCATCCACTTCAGGGATATTATTTGAGAAAAGAAAAAAAGAAAAGCGCCCTAGGGTAAAGGCAAATATGTAGTGACTAAGTATGAGCCTTCATTTTTAGCCCGCACCTCCTTCAGAATTGTGGGCTTTTATGAAAATACTTGCATTTTCCTAGCAGCCAAGCAAACATTTGGCTCATTTTGTTCTGGCCTCAAATAGGGAGTCCTTACCTGCTGGTTGGAATTCTTGTACAGCTTTATAAATTTATTCCCTTTTTTCTTTAATTGAGAAACTATTAATACAAAGGACTAAGCTCTGTGCAACCCTCCAAATCTTTCTTCCGTTCAGATCACCCAACTACTGATCCGTCACAAGTCTCCTGTTTGATTTTCTGTTTTTAGAGCATCTCACTTAATGGCAGCTGTGTGCAGCACTTGATTTACTCCCTGAGAAGGTTTTCTGTTTTAAATCAGAAGGATCACCTAATCCTGTCTCCAACACCTTCAACCTGGTCAATAACTTGACATGTCTGAACACTGCGTGACTGACTAGCTGCCTTGGCAAGTGTATGAAAAAACATTTCATGTGATGCAGTATGGGCTTTTTTTTTTAATTAACTACCAACAATTAATATATCTTGTATGCTGAATTTCTGGATTCTTTTCAGTAACATAGATACTAGAGACCTAAGATTAAAATTAATGCTTCCTTAAACATTTTCAGTGAAAGAGAAGAGCAGTAAAAATACACTGGGCATTTGTATTTTGCTCACAGAGCTAAGCCTGCAATAAAATGGTATATTACAGCAAGGAACAGGCTATGAAGTACCAAACATTCTTGTTCAACATGGGAAAATGCTAAAATGTTACAAGTTTACAATAACTACATGGCCCCCTTCAAATGCTCCTAAAGCACATCCTTGGAAAAAAATTTCTTTCTCTCTGGAGATTAAATTGGCCACTGAAGATTCAATGGAAGGTCACTAAAAAGGGCATTTGCACATAGCGTTTATGGGAAGTCAGCACTTCTTTCCATGGGAAATGTACAGAATTATCTTATTGGTTCCAAAACTTACAAGCTATTTGATACAAGTAACTATGCATTCTTACAATTTAAAGGCTATTTGAACAAAAGCATCCATATTAAATTGAAACACTGAACAAAATTCTCTACATTTGTTATATTAGAAAATACTGAGAGAACAATTCCCTCTCTGGGGGTATAGGGCATGACTCTCAGCATCTTTACTCTCAAATATTAAATCTATACACTACATTTATAAATCAGATCTCCTGATCTGATTCTGGATTACATTCTGCAAGTACTGTATTCCATAAAAAGTACAAACATACACTTTACATTTTTCCTACCTTATATGTGTATGTGCGTACATTCTTCCAAAGCAAATTAGAGAAAATGGCAAATACTATCTGGAAGTATTTTAAACCTCAGAAGCCCATACGAGCTTAAACCAAAAAGAAAAAAAATATATAATTAATCAGGTTGAAAATCCTGAACATACTGCTCACAGTTTTGTGCCTAAATAAAAATATTTTCTAATCTTTGTAATCAGATTGCATGTCACTCATTTGCCTTCCCTTTGCCATCAACTTATTTTTTTTACATATACACCTTCAAAGCTGAAAATATTGTTTTCTTCCCTCTTGTCATCTCAAGCACCTCTCATTTCAGGAGACTGGTTTTGTGCTTCTTGTTGTTCACAGGTTCACTAACTGATCCTTCACAGCTCAGGATAGCTTCTTGCAGGAAGAAGAATATGTTTCGCTCTGTGGTAATGAAAGTTGGTGGGCATCTGTAGCAACAGATCTCCCTCCAGCACTGCAAAATGCTATGGTTGGCTGCAATGTATTTGTGGAAAGATGGAAAGAAAAGAGCTCAACAGTGCAGTTAACTTGAAAATGTACATTATTCCTAGTGTTTTCCTGGACACTTTTCTGAATAAAAATGTGAACAGATTCAGTAGTACCCTGGGAAACAGATAAAAAATATGGATGCACAGATGAAATTAGAGATTGCGTATCATAAAATAATTAGGGTAACATCAGCGAGGATTTTCTTTTCCCAGAAATGTTACATTTATCCTTAGAAGTGTGATTCACTTCCTGTGTTTCAGGATTTTGAATCAGAAGACAAGGCCAAACTATTGAATAAATGCTTTTCCACTATCAACTCAACACATATAGACTAAATATAGACAATTAAATTCATTCAAATATTAGTACAGAAATATTATTATAGAGAAATTCATTTTATATGCAGTAAAGACTGAAGGATGAGACTGAAACTTCTGGGGATCCATATTAGATGGTATATTGTTTATACGATAACAAAAAAGGCTGCAAAAGGTAACTGTTAGACAGACTACCACAAAATAACGTCAGGAAGTCGGGTTGTGCTGAGGGAACATATTTATGAGAACTCAATTGGAGGCAGGTAGTACAAAGGCACTGAAGAAGACTGAAAGAACTGAACATAGCCTGCAGTTTTAAACTTCACCTTCTGGATGCAATTATAGCACTGATGGATAGAGCCAGGGTTTCAGAGGCACACACTCTGATCCACGATACGCACTTTTTAAGTGAAGCAGAAATAGATCAGACTGACAGTTCTTAACGCTAAGCCCTCTTTGAAGTCTTCTGTTTTCCAGAAACATTACACTGAGCTGCAGTTTTAAAGAGTGAGTTCAAGCTCACAGAGCAAAAGAGCTCCAAAACTGAAGGAATACAAAGAGTACTTGCAAAAAATATCTCACCTTTCTCCAACCCTGATGGAGCATGGAAAATGTTTTCGAGATGTGCCAGCCCCTTGCCTATGTGACCATGCTAAATAAAAACAGGAAAATAGCCACATAACTAAAATACATTTCACCAGGATTCAAATCCACAGGCAATTCGGTTCCCACACAATTGAGCTAGAATCTTCCTTTCCCCAGCTCTCCACAACCAGACAGTTGAATGCAGTATATGGACTATATATAAGCAAAGGCCAACTTGACTGCTATCTGACGCACAACTTCATTTACTGTAATCCAGCTGAAGCAGGCAGAATTACTGCGCCTGAACTACACGCCACCACTTCTTCTGCATTTCTCTCATCTAGGCCACTTCATTTGTCTTTTTATTGTCCTGAAGTCAAAGTACAAAAATACCTGCTCCAATGAAACAGGAACATCATCACTGTCATTTTCTAACATGTATAATATTTACTGCACTGAAACGCAGCCTTGCACTAATCTAAATTACCAAAGGCTCAAAAAATACCAGCTGTGCAACTTCATCAGAAACTAACTTTACTTCATATTTAACCTGCAGTAAGTTTGAATGAGATTGCATACTATATTTAATAGTATTATTCATATATATGTCTTTTAAAAACTGTTACTGATGAATTTCCCAAATAGGACTTAAATTATTAATATTCAAGAAATAATTGCTGCAATGTTAGGAATAACAAATCCCATCCTTGCAGCAGATAAAAATGCTCAGAAGTACTCCAAGACTCCTCAAAGTAAAACTGGCAGAATTTGTCAAACAAAAAATGTTTGTACCAAATACATAAACGCACAAAGCACCTGCAAAAGTTCAATGGTCACGCATGCACGTATTTACTGAAGTAGGTATAAAGACTTTCCTGGTTAGATCCTCCCCACTCTGCCACCTCCAGAAGAGGTCCTCTTCTGGAAGGCAAGTTCCCAGGCATTGAAGCTGCGGGACCGATGGGGAGACAAGTGCAGTCAAAAGAGAGAAACTACAAAAGGGAGGGAAAGGATCCTCATTGGTTTTCAGGAAGAGAGAAGAGAAGCAACCAAGGTGCAGGCCAACACGGTCAGTTGTTGACACAGCCTTAGTGTCTGGAAAATGCACTGTCTTCTCCTGACCACTGCATGTCGTGAGCTCCCCAACACCACAAACATACTCAGCTGGGCCTCATTTGGACTCAGTTTCTACATTTGGGTGGTCATCTATATGTAGCCCAGATACAGAATTTAAAAAAAAAAAAGATAAAAGATGCACAAAGAAGAAGAAAGGAGACCAATTTCTAAGCTGACACCCTCAAAAAAGACAGTGGAAAAGAGCAAAAAACTGGCACTCAGTCGCAGGCTGGAAAGAGCAGCAAGGACAAGATCAGAGAGTTAAGTCTAGGAGGTATCGCCAAGGCTTTACTCAGATTGCCCCCAGGAAAAGATAGTAAAAAAAAATCCAGAGCTACACAGGAATCCAGACACTTTAGTACTCACTTTCAAGCACTGCCGTGGGACCTTACAAAACATTTATTTTCTATTTTTAACCATGCAACTCCTCTGCCACATAACAGTAAACAGTGCACATAAAACAAATATTCAAGAAACCTGCAACCTCATCCTAAAGGACATAAAAAACCTCCTTTAGCAGAAAAAAAAAATGAAAGAAAGTTAATAAAAATAAACTGGCAAATTAGCAGCCTTTCTATCTCTAAAAGAACACACTAATATTATTTCTACTTAGTCTTAGGTTCTATCAATCATTTTCTTATCCCCCTCCAAATGCAAAAACCTAAACTGGCTTATATCTCATAATTGAAGAAATTAAATTGTCAACGCAGAGATATTAATATAAATCAGTTATGTAAATTAATGGAAGCTATTATAAATGTTTCACACTTCTAAAAAACTGTTCTATAGTTGATAATTCCACACTTCTTAGAATAGCTTCATTCTGCAATCATTCACACAACTCTAAGTGATAAAACTTGTTAAAAACTCTACTAATGCTTGTTAAAATTCATAACAATCCCTTGATGAATGTAATGACTAATTACAATAAAGGAAAAATTATTTCAAGCAGGGAAATGCCGAGTAGCAATTAATTTCTTTATTTCTATTAATGTATCTGTAAGAGTAAAGCAAGTACAATCTGTCTTCAGATAGATGATTCTGACACAGCACTTAAGGAAAAACCACCGGTAGAGCTTTAGAGCAGTTGTTTCTACAACAATGGCAGAAGGTCACTGAAGATGGAAATTGTAAAATAAAATTCAAGCAAAAACAAACAATGGATTTTTTTTAAGCAAGTCAAACAAACAGCAATACCTGTGATAGTCATTACTCTTAGTAGCAAAAGATAGCTGCCTATTTATTAAGTCAAAATTAGAAAATACTTCAAGGACAGATAAGATAAACGGTTTGACAAATTCTGATCATAGATTTAGCAACCGTCTTTTCTTCGGGGGTTTGCTGTCAGACAACCATTCAGAGGTCTCAGATTTATGCTTCTGTTCTTTCACCAAGGACAGTTAATTCATATTTCTATGAATGCTGCAAGACAACATGAAAGCTAAAATAATAAAATATTACGCAAATCAATTCACATCTACTTTCTGATTCAATAAATTCCTAAAAAATGTATCACATTATAAATTTCTTCTGCCCTAGTGCTTGAACTGGAGCACAATAAAAAATCCTGCACTATGTATTAGTTTTCTCCTTAATATATTTATATTCATATAAATAAAAGCACTAAATAAAGAAATGCGGAAGTCACCATTTAGTTATACTTTCACCCCAATTACAGAACTGACCTCAGTAAGTCCTACTACTAACATTTGACATGCCATCTCCCTCTTTGCAAATCCCAGAAAGAATCTGTTTTACGGAAATAAAACTTTAGTTTAAAAGGTCAACTGCTTTTCTGAAAAATTGATCACTATTCTTGTTACTATATCAATATGTTGATATAGTAACAGCCATAGTAACAACTAAATCAGTATGTTCAATTACAGTTACATTGTATGTTGTGAAAATAGACCCATAAGACCCAATAGACCATAAAGAAGACCCATTTACAAACTAAACACCAAAGTGATATATTCAGATTCTAAGTCTGAACTTCAGTTTTCCTAAGCTGAACAAAATATTTATTTAAGACCCATCTGCCATCATGGTGGCCGAGCCTGATTTGCTCAAAATATTCGGTTGCATTTATAAGTTTTGTGGTTTAATCCCTTACTCTCTGACATGGACTGAAAACAAATTTCATAGAAAAATTGTGATTTCAAATCAAGAAACTACATCCAGGATATATCCAACAATCTATAAGGCTGGCTTTCCTTTGACTCTCTCTGCCTCATGTTAGTGCTACATTTACAATTCAGGATCAATTAAAATTTCACGCTTTTCATTTCCTGATAAATATATACAATATTAGATGCCTTTACACATCAAACATGTTTAACACAATTTCTTTTGTTTGTTCGCTGTTTCTTCCTAGGCATGCCATTTTCTAACAACACAAATAACAGTCGCACTGGTCACAAAACACAGCCTAGCTGTAAGACTCTACCACCTAAAAGTCACGGTTTTAGCACATGCCCATCTAAACTATCTAAACTCTGCCTGCTCAAGACATGCAACCATTAAGAGCACCATAAAACACAACATGAAAGAGTTCAAAGGTGAAATGCAGGTCTTGCAAACAAAGCAGGACATTAGCTGTGGCAGCAGAAGCTCATGTTTCACAAACTATGGAAGAGTTTAGATTAAGTAACTAATTAAACAAATAAAGTGTTTAAGATTAGTTCCTACCCGGATAGTAGGTAAGCAACTGAAACACACTTCTAGATAAGCAACAAGATAAAGTCATGGAGGGAAAAAAAAAAGGTTAAAAGCAAATGTAATGCATATAGCAGACTCTACGGGAAGCACTAGAGACAGGTTCAGGAGTGCGTGCCATACTGCCTCGCAGAGTCACCTCGGGCACCACAGTCTCAAACAGCCTCTTCTGCACCATATCATTCAGGTGAAACTCTCTGACTGGGTTCCTACCTTGCCGTTGCGTCTGTCCCCTACCTCTTCCTCCTGTTCTCCAGGCTTTAAATTTGAAAATTTTGACTGCGTCAGTCACCTTCACCTGCACAGAGAGGGGTCAGTCTCAGAGCCCTTCCGAGCTCTCCAGCATGGCAGTGAGCAGAACCACTTCTGGAGCAGGGATATCTCTCAATTTCACTCCTCAGGTTGAGAGAGTCCATAAATGCAACAGATTCTCACAAAGTGATTAAGAACATGCTAAACTTTTCAAACCTTTGAGACATTGGTAAGTGATTGGTAACACATATAAACCCCTAGATTTAAACACTGACCAAGTCTGGAACTAGGATTGGAGTCTGGAAAGCAAAGGAGCCCATTCTGACCCTCATGGTTCAATGGGAGGCTGTTTCTGCCACCTCCAGCAGACTTTGTCCTCCATGCAATAAACAGCTGGGTGACCCTTACCTACGAAGCTTCTTAGTCTGTTTACTGCTGAACTTTGCTGAGTTGGTCTCTGACCTCCATAAAATACATTGCCACTTCTCTCTAATGAGGGAAGTGCGTCAGTCCTCGCTCACTCATGGCAGACATGTCTACCTGTTAGGCTTCTGGCATCTTAAGGTAACAGTTTTCCACAAAATACCTGTTAAGTGCTCCACAAAATTGGGGAAACTTAATGGTCAGGAGCTAAAGAAAAAAAACAAACAAATACATAATGCAAAAAAAACCCTAAAATGTTACCCTAGCTTCAGTATGTTGATTAAGTCAGCCAAATGAAACATCAAGTAGACAGATGTGTCTGAAATCTCACCGCTTTTCAGGCCTTCTGACTGCAAGTCAGATCCCTCATATTGAAAGAAAAAGAAAGTCCTGGGGAACAGGAGGGGGTCAGGACACCATGGCTGGCAATGAGGAGGTCTTCTAGAGATGCACCTTCCAATGCACCACACTTCCATGCCTGTTCCTGCATTAAACCAACAGCAAAATCAACAGGGTTATGATACACAGCTAACACTGAAGACTCTTGGATGTGCAACAAGCAGCTGCTGAAGTCTACAGCAAAACTGCTTCTTCATACGATTAACAGCAAAGCTCAAGCTCTCATTGGCCTACTGACCACGGAGGCTAGGTGAGAATCCAACTCTCGGACTTCAGCCTCTAAGTTCACTCCCCCTGCATAGATGTGGACTTTAGTTTTATTTGCTGCAGGCCAGAGAGTTGGCGCTTATTGTTCAGCTCTGTGGGAAAAGAAACCAGCAGCTGTGAAATATCTGCTGTCAAATGAGCCTTGAATAACTGCAGATGGCAAGGACTTGAAAACAAACACTTGATTTTTGCTTGTTCTGCACAGAGGTCGGCAGGACAAAAATCTCTAGGGCATGTGTAGTGATTTCATTTACTTCCGAAAAAGCTGTTGCAATCAGAAGGATGTACCATAATTTTTTAGCGAGTACACGAGGCAAATGTGTAACTCACAACTGTGAAATAAACCTTAATATTCAAGACTAACTCCTTGAAGTGTAATTACAGTCGGAGAAGAAAAATCACATAGCTAATAATACATTTATTCCTTCATTTAATTCATAGATTTGCCTGATTCAGAGCAAATTGTTTCAAAACACTGACTTCTCACTATTTGTCACCATGAAATCAAAAATAAATATGCAATTAAAAAAAAAAATCAAATCAGGTTCTGACTATTGCATCCCATCTATTTTGCTTAATAAACTTCCATGCAACTCAAGCCCAAGGGGACAGTATGTGTTAACAGAAGCTTTTGGATTAATATACAACAACTTCCAATTTTTCACCTATCTTCATTAGCCATGTGTTTTAAGGAGTACACTATCTGGAAGCTACAGTGTAATTTCATAAGAGACTACAAAAAATAGAACAAAAAACCCCAACTCTAAGCGATTCGGTATATACTAGCAGGCTAGTTGTGAAGCAGTGCTTTATGAAAGCAACCCTGCTTGTGCGGGTGGCCAACTGCCGCAGCAGATCTGCACTGCAAGGATGGGGAATGCCATATGGATGATTCACGAGATTAATACTGGGATTTGCTTAGCAATTCCCTGTGGTTTACAGATCTTTAATTGATGCTTTTCCCGAAAAAAAAGTACATAAGGGATTAGATAGTCCTACATCCTAGATTACAATGGATTTAGAATCGATTTACAGGCCATTGAGCGCTCATAATTCCAGTTAAAAGCAAGAGAAGTTGTGGTTGATTGGCATTTGTGGGTGAAAGCCTTCAGCTTCTAATTGCAGCACATAAGCCTGAAACCTAATCATACCACAGGCACTCTCAGAAATTTCCACGTACCTGATTCTGAAGTTCCCTGTATAAACCCTGAGGTTTTATAAATCGTATCAGTATCAAATGCTCTTTGTTTTTCTATCACACACAAGATCCAAACCCTGCAAACTGGAGTTGCTTCATAGAAACAATAGCAGAACTAAGTTCAGAAGTGTTATTCTAAAAGCAAAACAGTAAATCATTAACATCATATTTGTAAAAAAGGCTGTTTTCCAATAATCTTTTTTTCCTTAACTATTGTTTTAGAGTGGTCTTTTGCAGCTTAACTGACACTAAAAAAGAAAAAAAAAAACACAAACACACCTATTTAACTGTTCTTTGGAGAGAAACTCCAATGTCACAGTATGTTACCCAGGACTTACTTTATACTAATGCATGGGTATTAATACTTCCACATTATATATGTACTCATTAAAGTGGATTACTCTGCAATACTTTAAATACGAATGACATATGAAGCGATCTTCACAATGGCTCTTGATGATTGCAACAACTCCATCTTTAATCGGATCAGCATATATACATGCATTTGCTTAAAAATTGAATCTTTCTGCCATCTCCCTTGGAATATCCAGGTCCTGTGGTGTCCAATATTGCTACTCATTCTGTTACTTCTCTGTATTTGATCATAATTTAATAGACATAACTTACTGTTGCATTTTAAGGAATCCAAACAGCATGTGCTGCAGTATATTGCAATAAATTGCTGCTAAACAGGATTATTTTAAAGTAACATCATCATTCCTCGCCTTTCCAAGATAATTTACTCGTCATCAGCCCTTAAAGCCTGCTACTTGTTATTAATCTGTCTAAATTTTGCTACAGGTGACAAGGCAATGATTAGGCCCTTGCAACTCAATAATAAAACAATCAAGAATACTCATTCTTTATCCTCTGATGTATTTTATTTAGAGAAACTGTCCTCCCATTGCGCACATTTTAGTCCTATGCCAATCTTCTTGATAAATACCGAACTAACAGCAAACACTGGACAACAGCCACAGATATTCAGAAAGATAGATTTGCCAAGACATGCTAGGTTAATTAAGTGGCAAGTCGCTCTCCTGAGGATGGGAGCAAGGGACACTTGCAAAGATTAACTTGCTTCCCTCTACAGAAAAAAAAAAAAAAAAAAACAAGGAAAAAAGGTAAGTCCATACCAAAAGACTGAGGCTAATGCAGGGCTGGCATCTCTTTCCAGCCATGCAAAATTACCTGTCCATCTAAACTTAGTGCTAAAACATCTCAGGATAATCTTGTGGTTTAAAATAATAATTATTTAACCGCTGCAAGTATGAGGTTGCAGAGCCCTTAACTAAAATACCAATCGTACAAAATAGCTCCTGTAAAACCCTATCTGGGGGGGAGCTTGCTAACATTTTTGCAACTTTTTCTAACGGAACGTCTTACCCCACGAAGAGCCCAATTTCCCACTCTGCTACTGGGATATGAGGCAGCAAAATCCCTGATCTGCACCTACTTCTCTTACAAGCACTGGATACTAGTCACAGAATTACAACTGCTTTTCTAATGCAAAGTTTAATGTAAAGTTTTCAATTTTCAATTTTTGTTCAACCTCGTTATTTTGGCAGCGATAGAAAATATCCACCATATATCTACCAATTTGACAGGTTTTGGAGAGGGAGCAGATGTTTTTCATAGGCTCAATAACACAGTATTTTGAAAACCCAGCACTTAGTTGCTGTAAGGAAAAAGCAGAGCAAAGCGGGAATGAAAGCTTTTAGAAACTTAAGAAAATTCAAATAGCCCTTGAGATTAGAGGAGTTAGTTGACTATTCCAGCCAGCTAAGTGGAATAGAGAGGTCTGAATAGGGAAATGTACCTCCAACTTTGCAAGGACCTGCTCTTCCTTTCCCAAAGTTTCCTCTTGCAGCACCCTGCTACACCAGCTTCCCAGTGGTAAAATGCAACAGGGAAGTGAGAAACAACTTCACAGAAATTCCCTCTCTTCTTGTAAAGAAAAATAAAGCAGCAGCCTGGTTAAGGATATATTTTAAATTTCCAAAACAGTTTCAGAAGCGCTTAGAAAAAATGTTTATCCTTGCTGCATTGTTGGCAAACAAACAACAGGGGACTGTCTCATAATTTGCATGTATCTCAAGCATTTTGCCTGTTTTCACTCTGACATCGCTGAAAGAAATCACTAAATTCTTCAAGTTCTATCAGTTATGAAAAATACCCAACTTTTCCCCTTAGGAAAATGCAAATGTGTTTCAGAAGCCTGAAGCACTATTCCAGCTCTCTGAGTCACAGAAACCAACCCAGCAGACTTTCTACAAGCAACTGGGCAGACTAACATGAGTTAGAGCCAAAGAATAAAGTTAATACTCTAATGGATATGCCATTATTAAACCTGTTTCGTGTAAGCCACTTATATCAATAAAAGCTCATTTACACTAGCAATGGAAAGGAATGGAAAATAGAAAATAAAATTAAATAAAAATATATTGTAGATATGGTGTTTTGTAAGACTTTGCCATATGATATTCACAGATCAAAACAGTGAAGCACAGACTGTACAGCTAGCAGCACTTTAACCCTTTTCTCTACCAATTTCTATCCATTTCATGTCTTTATTCTGGGCATAGAGTGAATTATTTCATTGTTACTAGCTTCAGGCTTTTTTATTTTTATCCTTAAGACCGATTTGCCAACATGCTGCTCTAAAGCCTCCCATTGATTTGGAGAAGGTTTGGGAGAGGCAGGCTTTCGTACGCCTCAAACGCCATTCCGCGAACATCACTAGGTCAGTACAGACATGCATCAGACGAACACAGCTCATCAAGAATTTGAGATTGTAAGAACTGCCATAAACAGAGCTATGACTCATTTAATTCAGTATCTTGCCTTCCACTTGGACACATATGACACGTTAGAGGAAGATCACAAACCACGTGAGGATGAAGGAAACATTTTCATTGCCTTCAACAATCAAAGCTGATTTACGCCATGAATGATTAAGTCTGAGTCATTTTTTAAATTATCCTTAATGTAACTGAAGATGTTAATCATCCATAGAAATTATCTTTTCTCCTCCAGGTTCTTGACCTCACGCTCTCACAGCCATGGGTTTCTAAGCTTACACACACACACCATGCTGAGAAGTCCTACTGCTTTTAAGCCAGACACTCCGCAATCTCACCAAGTGCCCTATTTCTGAAAACATCAAAGACGATAAAATCAAAAATTACATTCCAGGTACTTTGTCTATATTTTTCATTCCAAACTGAGCAGTACTGCCCAAGCAGTAGACAGGGACAGTATTTTCCCCTCCTTCACGTTTCAGTACGAAAAACTATCCATAAAGAGTCTAAACTGTTCTAGACTCTAAACTGTTTTTTGGACTTTGTTCACTTCTTAGCTACCGTTTCTTCCTCAAGTTATGGTTAATAGTTACTTCCACCCAAGCCTGCCAAGGCAGAGAGGTACCTATTTTTTTCTTATGTAATGGTTTTAGTATTTTCCATCCCATTTCCTAGCCACAATAATTTTTTTCTTGCTTTAGTCCTAAAAGCTTGTGCTGCCTATTCGCAACCATTAGGCTTGCTAAGGGGATTCATGATTTGGCCCAGCATAACAAAAATGCATTTTTCTCACTCCAATAAAAGTTGCTCCAGTATTTTTCATAACAAGCACCGAACCTGCCCAATGACTTTGGGATCAATGGAAGTTCTGGGTTGCTGTGCAAACCACAAACCAAGCAAAGTAAGCTCCAGACTGAATTACATCTTGTTTCATCGAAAACTTTTTGGTACATTTTAAGTGTTTTCCATTAAACTGACAGGAGTTCCCAAACACAAAGTTTGGCTGAAGCCAAGAGACTGAAACATTGCAACCTGCTGACCTTGAGTGGAGAAAGCGTTTCCCCTACTAGCTCAATTAGCTTAATGAAATTCATGTGAACTCAGTCAAAAAAAAAAAAAAAAGAAATCAACGCAAGTTTTTATCCCCTGTAAGTTGTTTATCTGTGGCTAAGCTACTTAAATGAAAACATATATGCCTGCCCATATGATACACCGAAGATTTTTAAACACTTTTCAGCTGTGCTTTGCTGTTGAACTGATATACCAGGAAGGATCTGTTGAAGTTTCTGTAACAGAATTATCTTTTTCTCAGCGTCAGTCAGTCCTTGCCATCTGATTTCTCATCTGTACTATGTGAAAGTTCTTGACTTACTGGCTATGACTATTAGCTTACTGCTCAGCCAGATCTCTTCCTTGAGGCAGACTCATTACACACAGTTATACCTAAGATAATACTTAAGGTGACTGCTACTAAGCAGTCACCTTAAAGCCTGCACTTTAGTACACTCCATATGAAGAAGTAATAAGCCCTGGTACGAAACTGTTAAAAACTGTTATTTGCCTTGGCTTTTGTATACTCTAAATTAACAGTTTACATATATTTTGCTTGGCCATCTTAAAAGAAACATCCCTTATTCTAGATGAGGTTCTCTGTACAAGATCTTGACACTCCTGTGGAAAGCAGCTTTATAGTTTTTTTAAGAGCTTATTAATAAAAAAGGAGAGAAATCATGTGGAGAATTTTTGCACAACACAAAGTAAAACTGTCAAAGATTCGTTGTTGCATGGACACCATGGCTAGTTAGTCATTTACTTAACATACTGTTGTATGATCTAAAACAATTTACAATATAGATACATCTCCCACTAAGTGGAAATGAAATCCAAGATGATCAGTGTTCCTAGGAAAAGCACTGCCTGGTCAGTCTACAATCACTGACTCCAACTTCAGGCAGGCAAAACATTTTACTCCCAGTTTCCCAGAGGCATTTAAAATGGCCAAATTCAGACTTGCTTAAAATAGATGAGTATTTTATCAAAATATTTTTCTTTCCAACAGCACTACGGCATTTATTGGGGGAGAGAAAAAAAAAGAAGAAGAAAAGAGCTTTTCCAGCAACATTTAAATATCATTTTGAGGCTAACTTTTTGAACACATATAAAATATTCTGATGTTTAAGGGGCACAAACTCCCAAAAACTGAAGTGGAAGGAAAGCTCTGGAAATAGCTCACTGTTAGGGAAAGGCAATTTAATTTCAAAATCATTGCAGATACTCATGCTACAGCATTCTAGGAAAGCTCTAACAGAAAAACAGCCAAGCCCTGATGTGATCACCTCCAGAATGCAGGCAGATTTCTCATCCATGATCATCCATCTCCTCACCAGGCTGCAGTCATTTGGCCACTACTCCCATCACTCTACAAACAAGCAATGAAAAGGCAACCTCCCCAAGGTCCTGGTTAACAAACGCAGCAAATCACTAACCTTCAGTGGACCACAGGACTTCACTCTTTGCTGAAACCAAGAGGAAACAAAATCAACTGTAAAAGGGACTAACTTCTCTGTACTGCATTAAGCTATTACTCCTTGGTGCTACCTCACAATTTGGAAGAATGCAGACTGCCAGCTCTACAAAACAGCCTTACTGTGCTCAGGAAGCATATTGCTTAAGTGAAGGTCAATGCCTTTAGACTTGGTGTAATGAAGCTACCATTATTGATTTCAAGCCCCTAATGAACACTTCAGACTAGAGAGGATATCACAACTGTAACAGCACCTGAAAAAAAGTAGTTTCTTCACATGATTTCTGGCACAACATCAGATCACAAAGTTTTACTAGCATCTTAATTTGCTGTATATAGATATATAATATATAATATATAGACACATTCAAATATCTGCTAGTAGATCAGTTCTTCACAACAAGCATACATGTATATAGGTAGATTCCAATCCTTTGCCTTTCCTCTTTCTTGGCATTATTTTCAATTGTATTTTTAACAAGATTTCATACAGCTTTTGCTTTCAGTTTGTGATCAATGCTTTTCACTAACTTCCTGCCAGCTATCCTTCCCACAAAGGTATTCTTCAATCACTTGCTTTTTTTACTTTCTTTTTATTTTTTAAACTCATTGGTGTAAGATTTACATCCTAATGAAGACTACAGAAATCATAGCATTTTACCCACTTAAGCAATTTTTGCAAAATAAAAACAAAGCCACGCTTATTCCAGAACTAATTTCTAAATCCAGTATTGGCTTTACCAGTCAAAGAACATATGAATCAGAGTAATAATAATTAGACAGAAATAATAATTATCTTGCAATTGTGTAAAATACATATGCCGTGGAAATAAGTCATTTTTAAGAGTGACTCAGTTCCAAAACAGATTCTAGAAAAAGAAAAAAAGCGTCATTTGGGGGTTATTTTGCATGACAGATTGCACATAAAATTGTTCAGGTGGTGGATAGAAATCTTTCTAACTGGCAGTACTGCAAATTTGGACTAGGCTCCAAGCCAACAGGGATTTTTTCCTCTCATACATTTACCACAAATACTAAGTTCTGTAAGCCCAGTTACCAATTTTAGCAACTTTTATAAATGAACTGAAATCTAATGATTCAAAAATTTATTTCTCCCAGCAAAGACAAGGTCATTAAACCATAGCATGGTTAAAGCATGAAATCTAACTTCTTTTCAGAGTTTTCCACAAGTTTTTCAGGGCTTTATCCAAACCTTGTTTCCATTCCCAGCAGTTATGCTGACATTTGGTCTTCCCAGTTTTACTGGGTGCATTTTGACCACACACACTATGATCTAGGGGCACTGTATAGACTAAATACAAAAGGTTTTATTTTTTAAAAAGGACTTAACTCAGAGATATTTTCATTATTTTATTTATTCCAAAATATTAATTTCTCACTTTTTATTTATTTATTTATTATTTTTTAATTTTATTTAATTTTTTATTACACATTTATAATTTAAGAAGACAGAAATTCCTGCAAAGTTCCTGCATCCAGACCGCATCACTTAAAGAAATGAAGATGAGGGGCAGAAAGTGTCTTTATCATTGCTGCTTTTTTTCTGCTTTCTTCTTTTCTTTTCTTTTCTTTTCTTTTCTTTTCTTTTCTTTTCTTTTCTTTTCTTTTCTTTTCTTTTCTTTTCTTTTCTTTTCTTTTCTTTTCTTTTCTTTTCTCTTTTCTTAACTTGTTTCCCTTTGTCTCTACAGAGCCAGTCTAATGAAAGCACCAGAAAATCTTCAAGATTAAGGTAGCATATCGCCCAACTATTCACCAAGTTCCTTAACTATTCACTCAACTCATCCTATCTTTTGACATCACTAATGATTTTAGTGATGTCAAACTAAAGATTTTACAGCTCTTTAGCAGACCATATGGCTGCCTCATTTTTCCCTGTCAACAGACCAAGTTTACCTAGGATTTAGACTAAAATCATTTCTTGTTTACTCTTGCAACCTATCACAGGTCCTCCAATCCCCTCCTGACACACATCCAGAGAGACCTGAAGCACATCAGTGCCTCAAGTATTTACTTATTAATGCCTTCGATCAATACTCCGTTACCTTTGCCCCTACTTTAGATCTTTAGCCAATCTCTATGTCATACCATCTAAAGTTCTGGGTCTTTTATAAGATGCGTGCAGCACGGTGATCCCATAGCACACAGTTCCTCCAAATTTTAGCTGCTTATGGTAAATTTAATTTCATTTTCAAATAATGTTATTATTAGGTTGTCAAAAATATACCTTGTTCCCTTTTTCAAATCCTGCAGCCATAACCATGTTTAGCTATATAACCCTGGCTAGTATAAAATAGTATATTCCTCATAAATGATGTGGTTAACAAGGGACAGTATACTCATTGACACATCTTCATAAAAGCTGTAATTATATCTTGAACAGCATGCCTTTACAACACAGTAATATACTACAGTATAACTCACAGTGACACTTTTTAACAGCCTGCTATCATCATTAGGAATAGCTATGCATTAAGAAGGACTCTCTATTTCTGTCAGTTTTTTTTTCAAACTAAATTCTGCTACTTTTCCGGTTATCATACATAAGCCTCCAACACAAGATTTTATATAAATGACTTGACAATACATTAAACCTAAAAGGGATCCAAATACAAATGACATTTTTTTATGTGATTACTAAGTCTTTATAGTAACAAAAGTATAAACATTCAGTTTAATTAAACGTGACAGGTAAAACAAATAATGCTGGGGACAAAATGAGGTTTGAACATATCTCATCTTTGAATCACACTTTTTATTCATCCAGTGTCTCTTCTATCATTAATAGCCACTCTACAAAATCATAAGTCATTTGATGAGATGCAGATAAAGGCTTAAAGATCTGCAATGCAATTCTGTCTTAATGACAGTGTAACTTGGCTGAAGAGCTCTGAATACATTTAGCTTGCCCTAATAAGCGGCAGAATTTTAGGTCAACTAAGGACTAGAAACAGGTAGCAAAGCACATGTCAAGTGTCAGAAGATAATAAATTTAAGACAAAATCCTTTTAGAGTAGCTTTGTATCTTAAATCAGTCATGTATTATCAGCAGCACTTCAGAAAGAGTGGCATATCCTGGGCATATCCAATAAGAAGAGTCTCTTTGAAGATACACAGGATCATGCTGATACAGACAACTCAAAAATATGCCCCGGTGAATCACAGGTATGTCTTTGGTCAAACTTCTATTTCCCGGGGGAGGAAATTAGTAGATTTGTAATGTTTTTGGCAGCATACCACAAAAACACGTCTCACAGCAGAAGTCGGTGTCATGGCTGCGGCCAGATACCATCTGTCCGTAAGGAGAGGGGATCAGCAGAGTGCAGCCACATGAAATCCAATTCCGGTTGCACTTGCTGCAGTAAAATAGGTAAGATGTTTTGCTCTACTGAAATGAAGGGGAAGAAAAGGAGATTCTATTCAAGCAGATCTGGAAAAAGTTATAGCAGAAAGTCAGTCCATGCAAATTCATATTGTGGGGGAAATAACTGGGGAGGATGGAGAGGAGGGAGAAGTGGAAAGAGGAAGCAGAATCCTACAAAACTGAACAGGCAGGAATAGAGCTGTTATCTCAAGGTCTTCGAGAAATTGAGCAAGCTAGCAGGTCAAGACACAGACTCAACAGAATTGAGAATGCTCTTGCCACTTCACAGAAGATGAGTTGCGCAGGATGCTATCAGGAAGAGACCGAAAGATGAGAAATTGGTAAAAATATGCAAGCTATACTACATTTGTGATGTTTCAGTAGAAGCCCACTTATCACATTCTGCATAGTACATGAAGTGTTCAAAAAATTTATCTAAAACTTTCATGCCTTCTATACGTGTCCATCAAACAACTTCATCTCGACTGTGAAGTGAAATCTTCCAAATTCCGTACTCCTTTCTGTGAAGACCACTGGTTCAGTATTTAAATTGATGTGAGAAGATAAAACGGAAAGTGGCAGGTGGAGTACTAATTCAAAACAACCCTTTGGTATAACTGCTTGGAAGAAAGGTCTTCAGTCTGAATGAAAACACTGGGTCAAGAAAGACCAGAGACAAAGGCAAGAACCATCTTTATAAGCTGCTTCCCCATAAAATTCAATGGCCTAAAACTATCGGCCTACTGCTCCAAACGCACATGATATTGAGCATTACATGACAGAAAATACTGACTTGAAATTAAGCCAGTACCTTAAATTTTGTGCCAGAGGCATGGTACTTGGCAGATATGACACCTAATCTACTCAGACAGTGACTTGAAGTCCTCTCAAAAGAGCAGCAGAAGTTTGTATATCTACAGTATGCTCCCATTGACGAAAATGTGGGCTTTCTTCTCTTCAATGCTACAGAATCAAGTAAAGCAAAGAGCACGTAATTAAAAATATAGTTCAGTATATAGAGCAGTTTAGCAAAAGGCTATTTCTGACAAGTGTGACTACACAGCCAGGGTCTGCTAGGTATGTTTTACAGAAAGCATGTGGGAAAATATTTTCCTGCCTGTTACAAACAGTGATCTAAATGAATAAGTATACTTCCTCATTCTACTACCTGCCTATATATATAAAAATACCTGCTGATGAGTGCCTGGGACTTCTAAACACCTCTAACCACAGAGCTGCTATTTCCCAAAGTATCCCAGGCTAACTCTGGCAAATCTTCAGTTATGACTTTCACTTTGAGTAATACTTCTACATGGTCTTAAGCAACAGGTATGCAAGACCAGTTTGATGTTTATCTTCGTAACTGAACAGAATGCCCATCTTTCCACAGCTTCTGAAATCTTATTGCTAAAGCTTTTTTATCCTATTCTAGTCCTCTACATTCTATAAAACTTCTGGCTGAGTTATCAAAGCAAAGTGTACATGATAGAACTAAGGGCACTTGAACTGCGAGGAGAACCACTAAAGCGTCTTCCACCGAAGTTGAATGCAGTTGGCATGCTCAGACAATAGGCAGGTTGCGCCTGTGGTTTGGACTTTGGTTACCCTAGGACACTGCAGTTGGACCAATGCAGAGTGAAAGCAGAACAGATAATCAGAGACAGAAGACTGGATAGTTCAGAGACACACAAAAAAATGAAGCATCTGCGTATTATCTTCTCTCTGGCAGTGGAAGAAGAAAGAGAATAATATTTGTACTGTTCATTTATAATTATTTTCACCCTAGATTACTGCAAGAAAAGCTGAAGCAGTACCTTTGCTGTTAGTGAATATTCACAAAATTCCAAACTCTGGACCCAAAAAAAAAAAAAAAAAAAAAAAATGAGTTGTCATAAGAAGAAGAGGCTCAAACGCCGCATAATTATTAAAAAAATTGATAGCAATTAAAAACATAAATCAACAGTCTGATTGATACACCTATTGAGAGAGCTCTGAACATTTTAGGACTGATATGCTGTATGTATAAATTAGACACTCCAGTTAGTTTTGCAGACCTCTGTAATCTAAGCTTTGACAAGTTCAGTTCAACAGTGCAACATCAATCCTTAAAAATAAACTATTTGAGTTGATCTCTTTTCATGGCAATTATATTTCAAGACTTACAAGATTTCCCAGGATTTTTTTTTCTTCCTCCTTTAAAAAAAACCAGGCATCTAAACACACTTTTCCACAGATTTTCAAAATTTTAGTGTTACCAACTCACAAAGAATTTGTCATAAATATTCATCTTCCTTATACATACTTCTCCTAAAAATATTTTTAAATGAGAAACTCAGAAGAACAGAGGGTGACAAGAATCTGTGCAAGAAAAGAAATAATTCCGTAGCACTCATCTCAAGAAAGAACATACTCAAACAGCAGACACACACAAACTGTTCTACAGTAGTAGATAACATCTTTCAAAGCTAAAATATCAGAATTTATCTTGCCAAAATATAGGTGTGTCAGACTATATTATCAAAAAAAAAAAAACAAAAAAAAACAAAATTCATCAGCGTAATGCACTGTTATTGTCTTCATTCTCCAAAATAACAAGGTTACACCAAAGGAAACCAGAGGAGACTCTACAGGACAAAACAAAAACAACAATAACAACAATAGAAAAAATATGCATACATACATATATATATATCTCCTGATCTTTTCTGTGGGAAAAGAGCTAAGGTTTTTTTTTTTATGTTTTCCAGAGTGGAGAATGAGAAGGTATTTTGGGGAGGGACTAAATACTTCAAAGAAATTCTTTAAGAATAGTCAGTCAGAGAAGTATTATGACTGTCCTGGCTTCACTAAGGCTAAGAGACTTAGACCTAAGATGAGATTTCAAGCAATATTTATCCACCAAGAGATGTAGATGTGTCTAGAGGACTTTAGGCATACCTTAAGATACCTACTGGTTTAATTTATAATAGAAATACTCAGAAATCTTAACACAATCATTTCACCGCGTTAAAAAGTATCACATAGAATCATAGAATCATAGAATCATCAAGGTTGGAAGGGACCTCTAGAGATCATATATATGAAGTGAGAAAGAACACAGCTAAACACTTTGTGATAAAAAGAAGACATTCAGATTTTCTGCTAAATATTTTGATTTAAAGTTATCTTATCCTGAAGTTTACAACATGTTTTCTTCCTTCCTTCCTGTTTAAAACAACAGGAAAACTGAGCTAACTAACTACTAAACAATTGTCTCAGGTTTTGGATATTCTTCACTGTAAACCAGGCCAAACACCAAGTGCTCCAACAATATTCTTCCTATTGCAAAAGATCTGAATCATTTGCCTAAGATTGCACTAACCAACCTTATCATCCTTTTATCAGGAGGCAGAAGATATTGGGCATGGAGAAAAATACAAAGATAATTTTTTTGCAAATTCCTCATTGTTTTTTCTTCACAACTGTTTTATTTGAACACCCAGAATAATCACCAAGTAATTACAAACAATCAAAAAGTAGGCTGTGCATGGAGTATTGCCAATTATACCAAATAGCAAAGAATGTAGCAAATCTGATGCTTACCCTATCTTAATTTTTAATGTTAAGTTATCAACATATAACTTTTTTGGTTTTGGTCTGAACTAGGAGAAGTCAATAGTCATATGGAAATACACATCTGGAAATCGAAGTAGTTTGCATTTCTGCAAGAAGCCTTTTTTAATTATTATGATTATTAATTGTAGCTAAAGTAATCCTTTAAAAAGTTATGAGATGCATCAAGGACAACTTCTATATGGTAATGCAGAACATGACAAAAAAGATACACAAAGTAAGAAAATATACATGCTACTGCCTTATGAGAAATTGCAAAGGATGAGAATTAGAGGATCCTTATGAGGATGACTACCTTTTACAAGTTTAGCTAGCAAAACAAATAGGGTAGAGCAATCATTAAACATGCACACTGAAATGCAGAAATAAATACACACCTTAAAATATTGCACTGCTGGAAAAAAATCACAGGATTAAAATGTATCTGATTCCACCGGATAGTTGAAAATATTTATACATGCTTAATCTGTGTATTATGGTCAAGATTATACAAATGAGTAAAGCCACACTTGCAATCCAAAAGTTGCACAGGCCTTTTCTCTCCTAGGCAGTCCTGCTAGCCTGCGACATTTCAAAACTCTTTACTTGTTACATGCAGTCCAGAGTCTTTATGGATTCACTTCCTCTCTAATAGCTATTTTGAATAAAAATGACCGAAATAAGTAATTCATCAGTACAGAAGATGACGTCTAATTGGGTAACAATCTACACTTAAAACTATGGTCCGCTCATACAGAAATTGTTACCAGCTCAGGGATGCCTATGGATATCTGTTCCAACTTACTCTAACGCTTCACCAGGTGTCACATTCTCAGCCTGGTGGAAACAGCATCCTACGCTCCTCCAAAGGAGAGTGCCATTAATCACAGTTTTCTCCTTCGAGGTTGCATAGTTTTAAATGCTGCTGGGAGCACAGCTAAAAAAGCACGATAAAAATAAAACCGTAACCTTGTCAACTACCTTTAAGTTTAGCTTGCATACAAAGTAATGGAAGAATGTATTTTCATGTTTCTGAACTCTTCTGGATAATGTTTTCTTACAAGCTCACTCAAAAGCTTTTTCTTTTCTTTTCTTTTTTTTGCTTTCCTTTTGTAATGTAGCTCCAGATTGCATGCAAAGAGAACTCAGAAGTAGAAATAAAGTGTATTTTCAAATGTTTGAAAATGATGATTTTTGAAGTGATAGTTCCAGCCATTTGAGAATACTCTCCTGCCACAACCAATCTGAAGCACAACTCAGTGTAAATGAACACGGAAAGAAATAATGAAGATTTAACTCAAGTCCCTTTGAGATGAAGAGACCTGCAGTACTCTAGTTTTACAATTCCAGCAAAGACTGTACATTATACGCCTATAAAAATGACTTTAAATTTATCAACCTGTCAAAACTATAATGATAGTGAAAGTTCAAAGCAGATGAATACATAACATGCAGGTTCATCATGCAACAAACAAAATAAATAGGTAGTTAAGAGGACATATTTATATAACACAACGCAAATTCTGCAGTTTATTCCAACACGTAGAAAATAAACAACGTTTTACATAACTGGGGTAGCTGCATCAAAATTTCTCTCCTTTCAAAGACCATTAAAGGTTGGACACATCTAATGAAACTGGGAAAAGGAGCACTTCCCTGTATTAAGTGGGCTCTTCCTAAGTGATTCAATGCTATTCAGAAGACATCTAGCACCAAGCATTCGAAGGGAAGCAAATCTGACACATTTGATTCCAGCAGCCTTGGTTAAAAAAGGAGGCCTCATCGCACAGAGTTTATGGTTACTAAACATTGCTGCCATGGAGCAAAGCACCATCATGAAAGTCAACTTTGTGTGTGTATATGTTTTTTTCTTTTAATCAGCAGGTGGTAGAATGAAATAATCAATGTAATCCGCAGGGCTCTGAGGGTTTTATCACACCTTGAACTGTTAATTTAGATTACTGCATAGCCTCCTTAGGCCCTCTTAAGGTCACACATAGGAGAGCCATGAAGTGACCCACAGATAGCTTGCCTATCTAAACTTTTAGCAAACTTCTTTGTTTTTTAAATAGCAGGCTTCCGTATATATCTCTCCGCTGAAAAGCTTCATAATTTCATATGAAACATATAGATGTAAAAATAAGATAAAATATAATGTCTTATATTAGAAGTTCTGCCCATCTTTTCTGGCTATGGTTCACTAAACAGACCTTTTCTTCTTTCTGGAGTTTATGTATGTGGAGGAATTTTTTTTAATTGACTTATATATGAAGAGAGGCAATCTATAATGCACAAGAAAAGTCCCTTACATTTTTACTGTCCTTTTAGAGTTTTCAATCTTCTGTTCTATCACACCCTACAGAAAGGTTATAAGAGGTGGTAACTTTTGCATTTCCAAACATTATGTATGCCTATATGATACAGCAGAGAGAACAAAAATAGCATAAGCCAGAAAAGCTCACAGTAACTGAGCTGCTTTTAAACAACAAGGGATTTCCAGTAGGCAGAAACGGCTTCTAAATGGCCCTTCAGGCTAACATATTTTTGTGTGCATTTCTGCATATTGTGACGGCCAGCAGTGAACCCACTTACGGGGCAGTTCACGCAAGCATCCTGCAAAGAGGCAGTTTAAGAGATATTAAAAATGTTGCTTTGTGCTTTGTGGTTTTGGCAGAATCTTTAAAGTCACTTAAACTGTTAGAGGACTTTTTAAGTGAAATGGCTGAAAGGATATGAATTTTCCACTTAAGGGAAGGTAATTTATATTCCAATGTGATACACCTATACACTTCCTCTTTTTTCATGAAGAACTGCTGCTTCTGCAAAAGGCAGCAGGAAAGGGAGCAAAAGTCTGTAACATACTTCAGAATTTTGTATGTGACCACACTGCTCAACCTGCAAAACTTTGCCCATGGTAAATAAATTGAATCCCTTACTTGTAATTACAAAAGGAACAGCTGGGGCTTACAATATCCAACCAGGGAATATATTGATGTGTCTTATATTTAAACAGCTTCAGGCAATTTTAACAGGTCAATCTTTTTTTTTTCTCTCTCTCTAAAAATAAATAATAAGCCTAATCCAATGTGTGTGATCCTCAAAAAATTAGAAGCACGAACTTTTGTGAAAATTGTGATAATCCCACTCCAACTAATTAATATTTTCCAGCAACATACTGAATATGCAGAACTTGTTTGCAGTGAAATTGAAATTGCTGTTTTATTTAAAGTCCTTCTTAGTCTTTGTTTCTAATTTTTAATATGCATAAATAAATTTAACTAACAGAGTAATTTCCATAAAACAATCTGACTCATCTACAAGCTCAGCTTTCTTGCTCGCTCACCCCTCAAAAGCCTTGCAAATTCATAAGCATATTTAAGTGTCTGAAATCAAGCTGTAACAGACTTCAACTTATACAATATATTATGCTTATAAATTATGCCTACAAAATCATTTTCTTGTTTTAGAAGAAAGATCTTTGAAGTGAAAAGAATGAGCACTGTAGCTTCTATTTCTAGAGAAGCTACAGACAAGTGAGTTTTTACTTCATGTATTATAAAACCAGGTATGTGTGGAGATTTTGTTTCTATAATAAGAAAATACTTTTTTACCAAAATGTCCAACACACACTTTTTTGTCTAACCATGAACAAGATGCAAGTAGAACTACTCAAGTGCCTTCTGTGAATCCTTCACTGACAGGGACCATACCTGCATTTCTCTGCATGTTAAGCCACAAGAAGTTGGGGTGCCTGCCTGTGGTATAGACCCTCTCCCCGTGATGGCAGCGAAGGCAGTATTCAGTTAAAAATCAAGCACTTGGATTATGTCAACAGAGCAGGGAAGGAGAGGGGCAGATATCAGTTTTAAAAATTGACTATAATTTTATGGTAAGCACTCATTTAATTTTATATCAACCCTTGTGCTAAAAACTAAGAATTAGGGAAAATGCTTCGGGTTCAGAGTTATCCTTCCTATTCTTCCATAAAATCCTAACTAAACCTTTTAGGTTAGTTTTAATCCAATCCTATCTTCTGGTCCACTTTCCTTAGCTATCTTCAACTCTGGTGCAATGAGAAGAAAAAGGAAGCCAATGACTTAAAAAAAAAAAAAAAAAAAAAAAAAATGGGGGGGGGGGGAAGCAGCCACAGCCTCAACAGCAAAACACCACACAAAACAAGGCTAATAGCCTTATTTGTGATCATCAATACTTCAGGACCACAAGCCTTAATTGCAATTACATATTACTAGTGACTGTCATTAGAGAAAAAAGATCATATAAATGTCACGACTGTGCAATCAAGGTGTTTTTTTTTTCCTCTTAGTACATGAATTATAAATTTGAAAAAAGTAAAAAAATCCCTACGATAAAGAAAAATATTCGTTCACCTTCCGAGAGACAAAATATTGCAACAATTTCACATTACTACTACAACATATATTCCAAAGACTTTTTTACAACTACCATAAATTTTTAATTAATAAAAACTGAGCAAAATCTGAGCAAAATCTGAGACACAACTACTAAGTAGTTTCAGTGGAATATATGAGCCTTTGAAAGGTACAGAAAAGGTCACAATCATGTCTGAACTGGGTTTATAAAACGTAAAATGGCTTATCCATATAATTAAACAAAAATTGCTGTTTAAAAGCAAATTGTTTCTCATTTTGTTTTTGCAAAACTCCACTTGGGTTCAAAACAATATGTTACTGGTTTATATCATTCCGAGTTTCTCAAAATTAATTTGCATTTATTTTTTGACTCTGCTCAGATATGAGATAGCAAAAATTCAATTTTTTGACAATTTTGTGAAATACTACTGCTATAACAATTACTTTTATAAAGAACTAGCAACCATGAAAAAAAAAAGCTCTTTTTTTTTTCTGTTCAGGTAAATTCCTGTTTTATTTGACAGCTATCTTTCTAAGAGTAAAGGGAACATGTCTACTACCATGCAGCTATATCTATACCATGATGTGGGAATATGGAGTCATGTGAAGTTGCAGAAGATAAGATTGGTGTTATGACACTTCATCTGAACAATTTGCAACTTTGACAGCTCTTCCTAGGACGAGACCACATCCTAGATTATCACTGGCAAGGAACAGCATCTTCGTGCTTTTTTCATACACACTAAATCAGTTCTTTTACAAGTAAACCACTGTCTGGCTGACACGATCCGGTAAATTCTCAAGTCGTAGATTGGTATGACACAAATCTGTCCACATTTTTGCACAAACTTATTTAAATGGGTAGGCCCACCACAAAATATCTCAGAGCATCCTTACCGAAAGTCATTAGCAATACTGAAACTAGGGTATTTACATTCAAACAGGACATATAAGCCAAGATTCTTCCAAATTTGTCCTTGCTGCATTGGTTTTGCCCCCCTGCACAGCGCTTACAAACATGGAACAAGCCTGGCTACCCCTGCTGCCAGCACAGGGTGAATTTACTCCATGCAGTTGCATCATTCCTGTGGTGCAGGCAGATTGGCACTTTCCATTTTAAATATTTAGCCTGTTCAGACCACATGGCCACGCAGAGGCTTTTACCAATATTCTGCAAATGAGGGGACTGATGTTGTAGTGGTTAAACCAGATTAGCTGCCTTCTACACAGGCACCTAAATTCCCATCCTGAACCCTTTGGCTAAGTAAATGCACCTCACTTTAAAGAGCTGGCAGAGACTTAAGATGACCATTACAAGAAAAATACCAAAATCAGATTTCTACCTGAGGTTTTAAAGTAAGTTGGCTTTCTGGAGATGTTTTTGGGAAACCACATGATCTTTGCTTCTCAAATACCAATATTGAAGCTCTTATTCAAAGAATGAGAGCTTGAAATTTTCAACCCACTTACATGTGCCTGTATAAAGTGTTTTGATTAACTTCTGCTCTGATTTTGCATATGGAAGGATGTTATTGTTCTTTACGCCAGAAGCTGCAGACATACAAACAGGCTTGCAATTTTTCATATATCTCACTGTCAAGGTTTCTCCACGGGCAGGCTGTTTCAGGTGTTGCAGAAGCAGTAGTTCCTCAAAGACCAGACCAGTCCTGTATGTTCCAGTTCAGAGACACCACACCAGAAGCCTGTGTTGCAGACCTGGACCCCAAGCACATGTTGATCTCGGTTCAATCTCTTTCAGAGCACCAGCTGTTCACAGTAACGTCAGTGGGATGGGGCTTCTGGCCATCGCCTAGTCTGGCCTCTCACTCTAAGAGTGACTTGTCGACCTCCCCAGCAGAGACCACACAACCCCACTGGGTAAACCTGTCCCACTGCTGCCCTGCCCTCCTCTTGTTCATAGCATCTAACACGAAGATCTCCAACTACCACCTGTGACAACCGCCCCTTGTTACACCGTCTACAGCCACTGAAGTGCACAAAGCTCCATCATCTTTGTAAGCCACCCTTTGAGTGTCTGGAGGTTACCATTGTCTTTAATGCCCAAGCCCGGCTCCCCCACACTTAGCCCCTTGCCATTTCAAGAGCCTTCTGCTAGACAAGCTCCACTTCTCAGCATCTCCCTTATGTAGATCAATATCTGGTCTGGCTTTATTTGCAGTGTGAGCAGAGCACGGTTTTGGCTCATATACAATTTGACATCCACTGGTCCATCCCGACACTGTATTGATGCTATTTCACCCAACATGCAGAACTTTGCAGTGTTTCCTTAATGTTAGCCTTACAGGTGTTTTCATGGCCCAGTCCTCAAGAGATTCAAGGCCTCTCGGTAGCACAGCTCTCTTCAGTATGTGTAACTCCCTTAATTTAGTGTTCTCTGGAACTCTATACCCTCTGCAAAGTGAGGGCATAAACCCCCTCAGCAATCACACTGTGGATAGAGACACTGATCAGTATTACATCCAGCGCTGCACCCACAGGGTGCAATGCTTTTCAGACACTGAGTTACTGCTTATGACCCATTTAGGTCCTTAGTCTGGTTGTTTTTTGATCCATCTAATGCTGTTCCTCCCTCTTATACTTCTTCAGCCTGCAGAACAGAATAGCACAGGAGAATGTAAAAAAAGATATTCTAAAGTAAAGGCATGATAGCTGCCTTCAGATTTCTCTCATTCAAAAAGTCTACTATCTCATCATAAAGGCAACACTGGTCAAGAATGACCTGCCCTTAATAAAGCCATGTAAACACTTCCCAATTGCCTTTTTTTTTTTCTTTTCCCTTTACAAGTGTTCATGGTTTCTTCTCCCATTTTATAGAATGCATTGTGGTCATCCCTGGGGATCTGAGCGCTTTGAGCGGGGTGCAGCAGTTGTATAGCTAAGGAGAACTGGAAGATTCCTTGCTACTGTGCAGGCCTTGGTAAAGTCAGTGCTCCCTTTTTTTTTTTTTTTTTTTTTTTCATACTTAGCACATCTATACAGAGCACAAAAGTAAAGAGACTACACAAAATCACAGAGCTCTCAAAATCCATTTAAGACTATGAGGAAGAAAAAAGGAAGAGAATTACTCCAGGGAAAACATCTCAGCCTTTCTTTTCAAAAAAAAGGTAATGCTCATTGCATGAGTTACAGAGTGAAAAAAGTGAAAGATGCTTGCTTAAATGTTGGCAATAGCTTTCTGAGCACCCTCATTACAGTGGGATTTTCATACAGCAAATGCCTGAGCTACTGATGCCATTTAAATGAGACACAACCTCTTAAAAAAAGAAAAAATGACAAAACAAAGCTTGAATAAAGGACAAGGTAACAGAATTTCTGAAGCATACGCATTTTTACTATAAATGCCTTATCTCAGAATCCAAAATGAAAAAAGCAGTATCTACTGCCTATGAGAGGGTGGCCTGCAGCTGCATTTCATCACTGGAAGAAAAGACAATAAATGCACAGTTTGTCATTTTCACTGTATTTCTCGTTAAGTTTATTTCCTGCAATACTTAGTAACTCCCTCACTTCAAAACCAAATATTTAAAATGGCTTTTTTGATATAACCTACTGACCTGCCCTACTAATGAACTGTAATAAAACTCACTTGATATATGCAAATAAATGCAAAGAAAATATAATGTTTAAAGCAAGAGATCAGAAGTAAATTAGAAGTAAATAATATATTTTGAAACCAAGTGATATATTAACTGCCTTTCAAGGACTAAAAAGACTCCTCTCTCCAACTTCCATCTCTCTCTCTCTTTTTTTCTTTTTCGCCTAATGTAGACAAACAAATACTTTGCACTCAGAATTATATTCTGAACACATATTGAATGGCAGCAGGAAGAAAACTCCCAGTCCACACTGGAAATCATGCAAAAACACTTCTCTTTTGGAGGTGTCATAAAATATATCTATCTTCTCTAATAATAATCTAAGTATTCAACAAATATTTAAGTACTGCATTCAGTTATTTTAAAAAGTACCAGCTGAGAGCGTTTTGTACAGTTATAATCAATTCAAGAAAGCACAGCTAATAATAAAACAACAGAGGGGTTTGCAAACAGAAGATATGCATCAGCGCAGAAGACTGTTCTAAAACAACTCAAGTAAATGAGGTACCCAGAAGGTGAGGAGCTGAGAGCAGATGAAATGACAGACCTCTTTACTTCTAATTAGATTTTGTCAATTTTTTTTTTGATTGTGTAAGGAGTAATAGTAGAAGACAAGTTTTGTTTACCAACCCTTCTAGAATATACCATCCTGATATAATCAAGGAGAGGAGTGGGCTGGAGGCGGGGGCAAGGATACAGTAATTGTTGATTAGGAGCCAGAGTGCACAAACGCATCCAGCAAACAAACTCGTCTAGTTGCAGAGCAAAGCCACGCCAGCGAACTCATCAGATTTACACACGTCTGTGTTAAAACATATGAGATGCCATTACTTAAGAAACATAATCACAGCAAAAGTCTCTCCAGCTCTGCTAGGTATTCAAGAGGTTTTAGCACTAAGATTTCAAAATTTATACTGCATAGTAGTCAAAAGACTAGATTTACTGTCCAACAAGATAAATACATAAGACTATGTGTTCCTTCTCCACCAATCTAAAAATAAATCTGTGTATCCTTTGATTACTGCATTGGCTACCTATGGCATTTAATCAAGGCACCTCTACTTGATATTTTAATCACAGACATTTTTGACCAATAAAAAAAAAAAAGTGCTGAAAAAATCTCTGTATGTTCTCAGAATACTCAATAGGGAAGAAAAAAAAAAAAAAGCCAGACAAATCTTCCCTAGTACTTGTTTTTTGCTTAATTTTTTATGAAACAATTACTAGCCAATTGTTTTAAAAGCTTAGTTGGCTGTTAGATAACCATCAAAACCATTAAGCATAGCAGGAGAACATTTATAATTTAAGAAACTAAAACAACACTTGTACCAACATAGTGAAAAAAAAAGAAGTCTTAAGAAACAGTAGGGGAGAGGAGAAAAAAAAAAGTGTGAACTGTATTGCTATTCCAGTATAGTACACTTCATGAAATCTGAGACCATGAGATAGAGCCCTTAATATACACTGCTTGTATTTGAACAAAGTATATTGTTTTAGAAATTTTTAATAAAAGCTTTAATAGTTCTTTGCTCTGAAATTGGAAGATAATCACATAGTCAAGTTTTGTATGCCAGCAACATAGTTGACATCAATAAACTAGTCACAAGGTAATAGACTCTTCAAGATAGTACAGCATTCTTACAGGATTTCTATGATTTTTTTTTCTACTAGCTGAGGGACCACCTCCTTCCCTGCACCTGAGATATCATGACATTGAGATGCTAAGGACAAGAGAAAACTGGGGCAGGGGGAAATTTGTAACAAAAAAACTTGTAACAAACAAATGGCTGGAGAAAGAAATAAAAGAACAGGTATTTTACACCTGTTTTCAAAAAAAATTATAAATTCATAATATATGTATCGATATGCATGTTCCCTCTACATCTAGACAAAATGAAATAGCTGCCAAATCTTGGTACAGAAGTGCTGCATCTTGTAAATAACCCAGGTTTACTTATTAGAAAAGCTCAAAGTAGTCCATGTAACTCCAGAGGCGATACACACCTTAAATAAAAAGTGAGAATAAAACCTTGTTTATGTGAAACAGTCCAATAACCTGATCAACTAAGCAGAAGAGTACACACAGTACTAAACCTGGCAAGAGAATTTACAAATTCTCTAAAGAACTGGATTTTTTTCCTTCTCTTTCAGGAAGATTCATTCAAAATATATCCAGAAAGGCAAAACATGCCTTTTCCATGTTTAAAATGAATATATATATATATATATAATGAATATATATATATATATATCTGTACACACAGATCTGTGTGTACAGATATATATATATATATATTTAACTGTTTTAAATTTGCTGCAAGAAAACAAAAAATGTCTGTAATCATACTGCCTTAAAAAGCAGCTGAAGACAGTAAGACTGTGCTGTGGCATATACATCTTAGTTGCATCAAATACCCAAAACACACAAAAAGTGTTTTCAGAAAAGGCTGTTATTTTACAGTTCTGTCCTCTCCACACCACACCAGTACGTTATTTTCCGACCACACTGTGCCCACTGAAGGTTGGGAACATCCCCTCGGGTGGGCTACCATCAAGCAAAGACCCTGCATGAACCCAGAGCTCCCAAGGATGACGAGAGGCAGGGCTCAAGGGGAGGAGGGAGGTAAGGAGGGATCAGCAATATTAATCTGTTTCTACACGACAGCTGTTCTGATCTTAGCTTACATCGAAGGACACAGTCTACAAAAACTGACAATTTATTAAGGAACCAAAATTTTATCTTGAGCTAGCGCTTTCGGAAGCTGCCACCATACACTGCAGCATATTAAAGTCTGGCTTGCTTTGGAGTAAGCTTACTGGCAACAGTTGATAGACATGAAATACAAGTATACACTTCAAACTGAAAATCTATAGAAAGGACTGAATGCGGCTTAAGATATAGTGGCTAAAGATAACGCCCCCCAAGAAATCACAAAGTAGAATCAAAAAAAAAAGAAAAAAAATGATTTGACAATGAGACTGCCAATGAGGCAGAACAGTAAAATGGGTAAAATAAATAGCCATGGTTGTCCAGCCTGATTATTTTTGTTATAATAATTTCCCATAGGAAGAGAGTAAGTCATCTGGTAACTGAAAAAAAAAAAAAAGTATTTCTAGCAAGTCCAGAAACATGTAGTTAGTACAGAAAAAAAAGAGAGTAAGTTGAAAACCTGAAAATGCTTCTGTAATACTTATTACACAATTCACCCTGGACAATTCTCAAAACACAAACTGAAAACATGTCTTAAGAGTTATATCATCTAAACTCCTGCTACTGCAATTGGAGCAATATGGACAACCTGTTTTATATACCCAAACCTCCAATTTTAAGTTCCCTAGTATAACACTGAAAGACATTTCAGTTTACCCTCTATTTTAAACACCATATAAAGGCATTTTTAAATTGCAATTTTAAAAATTATAGCTGTGTTTTAAAATATTATGTAATTTCTGTAAAGTGCACATCCACTTTTAAACATATTTCAATTAAAAGGCAATCATCCATTTTAACTTGCTTTCTGGAGACCCTGAGCAGCCCCAACGCTCGAAGATCATCTCTGGGGTCCAGACCCCACGCTGCTCCCCTCGGCCCTGCCAGCCCATTTCAGGTAGGCAATAACTTGGATTATAGAGGAGGTGCTTCACTTCTACACAGCAGCCACAAAGCAGCAGCTGCAGAGAAACAAAGGCCTTACAGGCACTGGGGTTGGGTGTGAGGCGGGGAAGGGTACATGAACTTCTGCCTAATAAACTTACAGAAATAATATCCAGAAGTCAGAAAAGCTGATAGTTTACTTTTTTCCCTTGCCCCGTGAATCATCCACTGAGAATTTTTGCAATTACAGAGAATTTTTTTAAAAAAAAAAAAAAAAAACAGTTCCTCACAAAAAGTAGGCCTACAAGCTACTGTTTCAAACTAGTATTCTCAAAATAAACAAGATGTTGCAGTGCTCCTAAAGGAACCAAGATGAAAAAAAAAATCATCCTACTGTAGAGATTCTTCCTTTTTTTTATTATCATGAAAGGTTGTGGAAATTCATTCCTAACCAATTACAGTTCACGAGTACCTTAATGACAACATTATTCCATTATGTCTAGTGAATAAAAACACCTCTAACAAAGAAACCATCAATGAGGACAAATAAGTATAAAACATGCCATACTTTTGAATATATTTCCCTAAGTTAGTTTCATCCACGTATCACTGTTTCATTGTATAGCTCAATTCATTTTATTTAAGTTATTCTAGATGCCAATCCCACTGTTTCTGTTGTGCAGAAACAAAACCAAAAAAAAAAAAATGAACTAGGAAAGCTGTAAAGAAATTCATGATTTGGGAAAGATATCTAAATTTCTCATTATTAAAATCACAACTTACTAAACCCTTAATTCAGACTTCACTTATGATACATATAATAAATGGGATCTTTTGGAGAACAGGAGTACAGCACATCGCCTCCTCTGCCCACCACATATCATGTCTTAACCACTATGCAGTAGTTTCAGTTCATTAAGTGCACCCCATCACCACTGAACCCTGGAACAGGCTGCCCAGAGAGGCTGTGGAGTCTCCTTCTCTGGAGATCTTCAAAGCCCACCTGGATGCCACCCTGTGCCACGTGCTCTAACTGACCCTGCTGGAGCAGGGGGGTTGGACTAGATGATCTCTAGAGGTCCCTTCCAATCTCAACCAGACTGTGATTCTGTGATTGCCAGGTGGAACTGACTCTTGCCTTAAGAGTTACTCCAATATATCCTTCCCTCACCTAATTAAAAGAATGCCAACAGGATGTCCCTTTGCAGCCAAAGAACCTCCCCTTGCTTGCAACTAGAATACCTTCAGTTCAGAAACCTCAGTTTCAAGGTTGTGCCCCAAGGCTACACATATCACGCTAGACTAGACATCTCCAGCTTTTATCCCTTTCTCACACGACCACGTTTTTTCCATACTCTCTGATTCTCCCCTTCCAAGCTCTCATTTGGCCACGTTATGCTTCCCGCCACAGGAGAAGGCGGTGAGAGCACTGTGAGTGCCTGCTCAAGTGTCCTCGCTCCCTCTTGTAACCACCACCACACAGTTTTGCCTTCGCTGTCGCACCCCGTCCCCAGCGCCCATCATGCCACATGCGCGAGCCGTGTGTTTGATGCTGCGCTGCAGACCCCCCTGGTCCTTCACCCCTGCAGAGCTGCAGGGCTTGGCCAGCACCAAACCACGCGCTCCGTCAGGACCTTCTCTCATGACTCTCTGCAAACAACTGCATTCCCTGTCCCTTAATTGCTGTGTAATTTCTCAGCTGCATGGAGAATAACCATCAGCCACAGAAAAGGCAAATTTATGGTGCAAGGATGAAAATTCCTGTGCAGGCTTCTGAAACATCCAGATGACAGTGACTGCCAGTTAAATAATTATTCTAAACTTAACAATATGGGCAAATAGAGTATGTAACAACCTATTCCATAACATGCAACAGGAAAGCTTACTTTCAATATTCTTTTCCTCCAGAAGAGTTAACTTACCCTCCTCTCGTAAAGTACTCAAGTATTTTCTAATATAATCTGCTCTTTACATTGGACAACATTAATTCAAAAGGTGAATAACTTGTATTTGTTCCTTCCAATACCATATGTTCCTTTAAAGCACATTTCCATCAAAATAATTGTTTTATTCGATTTTCCCTATAATTACATTTCTGGAGCACTGTACTGTGCTAAAACACAGATTCTGCAGACAAATGTGCCCCAATGGCATGAACTAACAACTCAGGATCAAAACAACCTGCAGTTTTGCCCATCATGGATTATGTCATATTTAGATTGCTCATCAAGCACAGAGAAAGTGAAACAAGAGTACCTACAATCAGGTCAGAAAACTTTTAAAGAGTGAATCATTTTTAATTACTTAAGTTGGATACAAACCCCTTCTAGAGGGTAAGAATTCACTTACAGACAAAATGAAAATTAACAAGCTGTCTAACAACACATAGCAATACTACAACATTTTACAAAGACGTTACAGTAGACTGACCATAAAATGACAAAATTAGACAAAACTGGCTGCCAAATGGATTAACAGCATGTTTTTTTACACAGATATGTCTGGGGGGCCAACAAAACTGAATTTCTATTCAAATAGGTGCCATGTCAAGGCAATACTTGGGGAGAAGCACTTGGCTGTTTAGTGCTACGGTGCTGACATAGACAGAAGAACAAATAGCAGCATCCTCAACGTCTTCATCACCGTGTAGGAGACAGAAACTGGTCAGCTTGCACCCTTCCGTGCCACTAATTAACATAATGACTTCCCACCCAATAACATGGGATTAAAAAAACAAAAACCTTATTTGACTTCCTTTGAAGCCCTATTCTTATATGTGCATATTCTATTAAAATATAGTCAAGGTTTCATGAAGAAAATGCAGTTGAGAAGTATCTTTATGCAGACACATTTAAGAAAGCAGAGAAAAGTGGACTGTTTTTCTAGGACTTAAATAAATACAAAATTAAAAAATTAAAAAATTAAAAAAAAAATCAAGAACCGCTGGAAAACTGTACTTCCTCCTCAACAAACTCCAGAGGTTATTAATGTTTAATGCACTGCAGGTGACACCTTCCCTTTCTAGGTGTCCTCAAACTATTCAAAATAAAACTTTCAAATCTACTGCAAGTAGATCTTGACCCACTTTTAGGACTGTAACTTGTATTAGTTAATTTACTGAAGAGAAGCGGGTTCCTGCAAAACTGGGCGTTTTTCTTTCAAGAAAGCTTCCAGAGTTGGTAAAAGAAAGATGTTTATGAGCAAAGACTCAATTTTTTGTTTCATGTTAGTTGTAGGACCGATGCCGGCCCCAAGGCATCAGGCATGCTCTAACCTGCTTAAGAAATATAGGTACTCTAAATTTAACATGCATATATTTAGCAATAATTGAAGTTGAAAAGCTCTGAAGTAGCAGTAACACCAAAAATATTCCTTGCATTCATCAGAATTAATTTTAAAAAACATAACTGAAGAGGTAGAATTTGTATGTGTCTGTGTGCATATGTATTCTGTATATAAAAATATGACACACATCCCAGTGGACTTTTCCCTGCCAGATGAAATTTTATACGTGCTTCTGAATTACTCTTTTCTCCAAAAGTATACTCCTTGTCCTAGATTACTGAGCGTATCACCATCTACCAAATGTCATGCAATTTATTTGCACTTCAAAGAAAATGTGTACTAAAGACTAAGGCTAATTTCACACAGCCATACATTAAAATTTCCATTACATACACTTTGAATGAATTTATTGAAGCTACTTCAACATAGTTTGTTGCAAAACTAGAAAGGGAACATTTATATTATGCTGGCACTACTTTTTAAAACAGTAATTCATCCATAGTCAGTTGAAAAACGGTCCATACAATTATAAAAACAATGTGGCTTGACACTGCTGAAGCTCAAAAAAACTAAAGAATTCCCCTTTATGTACTCCAAGCCTCAGCTTTGATTCAAAGAGGGACCACCGTTTGCCACCTACAAAACAAAGCTCTTCAGCTCCAGAAGCTAAGACGGTCCCTCCCAGACCACTAAAAACTTAATGGCCATCAGCTGTGCCACAAAGAGGAGGAGAGAAAGGAAAGGAAGGGGAGAAATGATAGTGATCCACCACAATAAAACTACTGCATAAAATCACAGGACATCTAAACCAGAAAGATATACTTAAGATATACTTAAAGATACACTGGCTCTGCCAGTGGCTGGACCCCCCGGCTTGCAACTGCCTAACAGGTCTCATTTGGCTGGCTATATGGTCCAGCAACAAGCTGCTGAGCATGAAGTGTGCTCAGTGTATCACGTAGCCGTGGTCCAGAGCTGTGGTCTAGTTGAACAGACTAATGGCAGAATCAAAACACAGGGATGCCTACTTTTCCCTTCTCACTGTCCCAAGTCATCATGAATCTCACTATTAAGCCTGGTGTACAGGCAGCAGCAAACCTTCAATTAAGACTGGATGCAATTGTTTTTTTTTTTTTTTAAAAAAAAGGGTAAATTAGTCCCATCTGAGGTCCTCACCCAATAGAGAACTACCTTATCTCAAAAGGTCAAGCAGAAACCCAACAGTATGCTCTGCCCATTAATTACATACATTACATAGCTTCGTGCTTCATTACAGAACCATCACTATACTGCTGTTGCTTCTGTGCCTTATATCATGGCTATCAACAAGGAGTAAGCACCAGGCGTAACTGAATACCACCCACTTGGAAAAGCCCCAGTGCCTGCAGTACCACCTGGGTGCTTGAACTTGTGGTAGAGTCCACATGGTCAATGTCTGGAAGGGGAAAAGGAGTGGTTAAAGATGCCTTACAAGGGCACATGGTAACAACTTGGCCCTACACCACATGGGCAAAGGGGCAATTGAAAACTGGACAAAGACTAAGGGTTAGTAATAGATACTATTGTATTGGATAGCTGATCAAACCGTTTCACCTCTTGCTCCATCTATAGTAACTTTTAATTCTTTTTGACCAATATATTCTTTTACTCTGCATGTCCAAAGCTTACTCATTGCTAGGCAGCCTAGAGGTGCGAACATTAAATTGGCACACATGTAACCACCTACATGTGCTCAAAGGTTGGAGTAGAATGGTTGGCCAAGAAAATTATGCTACAAGGAGTTAGTGATAACGCCCAGTATAACTGCATGTCACAGAAGCCTGAACACCATGCAACCATTACTTCACCCTAACAAATGTGTAGTTAACCAATGAAATCAATGTGTACTTCATCAGCAACGTATGTGTACTCCATTCCTCTCTCCACTTGAAAGCACTCACCTGTTTAGGAACTACAGGTTTATCAAAGAGATAAATATATTACAGCATATTGCCCACGGGACTCCTTAGAGCTAAATGCACATTTCAGATCCAACTACAGATTAATCAGTCACTGAGAGCATTGTAAGCAAGACTGTAAGGACATAAGCAAACACACAGCAGATGAGCCTCACCACAGACAGGATCTGCACAGCATGCCATGCACCGAGAGGTCTGTCTGATATTCTCTCTTCTTAGAGAGGGACACAGGGGACCCACAGCACTGGAAGTGCCCTTCAACAACTTGCTAGCACCTTTTCAGTGATAGTAATGAAGTCATCTCTCCTAAAAGTGTTCATGCCTTTATACGTGTGATATAAGAAGAAATGGGACCTCTTGGTGCAAAACACAGCAGGAGTTATTCAAAAATTGTTCTGCAATTATGAGTGCACCAGCTGGTAAAGAAAAAAATCTTCTCAGAGCAATGCTGCCCTGCTCCTCTTTCTTCCTTGCCTATATGCTCCAAGTTAGGAAAAAGTTAAAACTAAACCTAGCAATGCAAGACCATTTTATTTCTGCACTTCCCCAGAAATAAATTCTACTGTGAAGAGCGTTACCAGAAGATTCAAATAGACAAAAGATATAAACAGAATCTATCCACAAGAATCACAGTTACCAACAAACAAGTCCTACCATGTTTCATTACTGCTTGCTATACAGTCACTGCCACTGAAGAAATAAGATACTTAATGTAATATGCATGAAAGAAAAAAGTGTGTGACCTCCACAGTGTCTTACATATACAGAGAGAATTTTTACTGCTTCTGTTCTTGTCAACAACCTAGAGTTCCCTTCGTGCCTAACATACTCTACCTTATTCTTTGATGCAAGTTCACACTTTTCTATGAAAAATAACAGATTAATAAACTGCCTGATGTGGAAGTTGGAGCTAAATTAGAGAGGAATCTTGACTTCAAAGAAACAGTCCTCTAAAAGACAACGATCTCACTCCAATGTGATCCTACTCCTCTAAAAGACAATGAATGGTATACATAGTATATAATTAGTTTGCCAGCACAGCTGATACTTAGACTACCAAGTGTTTATAGACAGTATTTGGAAAAAAAAAAATGGCCTCACATGAAGACTTTATGATCTTTGGAAATAACAGTAATCTCATCTTCAACCATACGTGAAAGGGAATCTCACACACTCAGCCAGCACTAAGTGCCTTTTTAAAGTGAAATCTCAAAGACTGAAGAACACAGCTATTCAGCACCAAAACTTTTCACTTTGCATTTTATTTTACCAAAATAGTCTGCTTGACACTGTAACACCTTTCCTAAATGACGCATTTTTAGCAGGTAATTTCCCACCACCACAACCACTTTCCCCTGGGAGCCCTTGGTTTCTGGAAATTAATGCATTTATGGAGGTCTTGTTTCCATAAGAACATATTTTTCCAGTATCTAAAAACCTCCTTTAAACTACTGTATCTTACTGTAGACATTTCAAGGAAATTACCTCAAGCTGCCATATGAAAAAAATACTGGCATACTCATACATACATACATACTCACACATTTATTCAAGCTGAAGTTCCTTAAACAATTAATTGGACTTGACTTCCTTTCACTCCATCTGAAAGGAGGCATTCATAAACAGCACACACATGAACTCTTTTTTCCAAATGAGGTATGAAGTCAGACCATGAAAAATTCTGCACAATAGTCTGGGTACTTCAATTAAAAGCACCATCTCTGACAGTGAAATAGAGCATTTATTCAGTATTTGTCCTGCCTACAATGACCGCACAGCAAAAGCTGGAAACTATCAGGCATGCTTATCTTCCACAGATGTCCAGCTTTAGATTCAAGTAAGTAACTTTAACAAGAAAGTATTCAGTGATACCCCTTTGAGTTCCTCTGGAGGTTTGTGACCATTTATACATTTGATTTGGAATATTTTCAGAGTAGAAGAAAGAAAATATTATGGCAAATCACAAAATGTTTAAAGACGAAAAATCTTAACAATTCATACCATGTGCAACTAAACTCTTTGCACATGGATGTCTTTTCCATTGACTAGTCATTTTGTCAGTAGCCCATCTTAAAAGAAAAAAAAAAGTTTAATAACTGTAATTGAGAAGCGATACTCATCTTCTGCCCTGCATCTCAAAGCACAATCCCACTTTCTTCAGAGCTACATGCTGCTCGTTTCACCTGCACTGTAGCTTCTACCCAAAGCTAAAACACAAAAAAACACCACACTAAATCAAACAGTAAAGTCCATATATTCTAAGAAACATGGCAGACATTTCCAGAAATAATACAATAGCCTGCAATACCCTTTTAGCTTCAACCATGTAGGAACTTCCCAAATTGGCAGTATGTTTAAGTAGTCTCCAGATTTGCCACTGTAGCAGTTCCCACTGCTGTCAATAGCTAACGCAGTAGCATCTTCAAGCCCTCCTACAAATGAGACATGAATCTACTTGAAACATGAATCTGCTATTCTTACATAAACATATAGTTTTGCCTTTATGGAGAGAATTATATATAGCAGAACTGAGCCTCAAACACCAAAGCTGTGTGTTGAATTTACACAGGCCAACCTGCTAAAGCAAGTTAGACACTAATTCAGTGCAGTTCCACCACGGTGCTACCGTGGAGGCTGGGCACAGATTTGGGGCAGCAGGGCATCTTTCCTGCACACAGCCCCACCACCAAAACCCACCAGCAGACCTTGAACACCCCCAGAGACACGCTGGGAACGCAGCCATTGACAGGAGGGCAGCTTTGGCTAACTGAGCTACTTCTGCTGTTCCAAACAGCTCCCAGAGAAAGGGCAGATGGTTGTAGCTGTTGGGACAGGCTTAAACTGGGAGGGAGGGAGAAGCACCATCTACTATGGAGGCACAAGCGCACTTAGCACAAACGCTGTTATTTTCCAAGGGGGTACATGATCATACGATGCAGTACGTCCCCTCTCCAGCTACCACACAATCTGTCCTAGCTCTGGGAGTCATTACGCTAACTAACAAGCACATTTGCACTCTTCATTTCAGTGGCAAAAAGGATTTTTATTTGCTTTGCAAAGAATAGGATAGAACAGTCTTCCCATAGCAACAGGATTACATATTCTTGTTGACTATATGTTAGGGTAGATTAAGATTAATGCATACTTGCAGATTTTTAAAAAAGTAAAACACATTGTTACTTGGATGCTCAACACTTAAAAATGGCTGAAGATAACACTGACCTGGGAGGACTAACCAAACAGAAGGAAAAAAAAAAAAAAAACACCTTACAATACAATGAATGCAATTGTAAAAAATGGTAAATGTAATCCTGAGCGGCAGCAGTAAAGCTGCTGGAAACAGCAAAGTAAACACAGATGCTACTGAGTAAGCTACAGTTTCAGAAGGCAGTGCTATGTCTTATTCTTATCACATGTTTTTATAAAATTAGAGTCATTAAGAGAAGCAACAGAAGGCATGAATTCTTTCGCCTAAGGAAACAACACCTTAAGGCATTTATTAGGATGAAGGGGCAAGCACCCGAAGGTACACAGGAGGTTCCTAAGATAAATGGTAACAACAGCACGAAGAACAAATGGCTCTAAATTGGCCATAAAGAAGTAGCTGCTCACTTAAAGCAATCACGTTTTTCCAGTGGCACAGCATAAGTCACCACCACCTCCCTTCCTTTTTTGTTGTTGTTATTGTTTTTGGGTTTGTTTTTTTCCTTTTTAAACAGAGATCAAGAAGTAAAGGAAAGATAGGAGGTGATGCTTGTACTAGCAGAGGAGTGTAACTAATGTATTCCCTTGAGAGCCCTTCCAGGACTACAAGAAAAGAGAAAGAACACATCTCTAAATCAAAAGGCTACAGAGTAATTCAACCCAAGAGCCAAAGATTAAATCCAGCCCTAACAATCCTGAAAGATGAAAGTAGGAGGAAGGGTATTTAACTTCTGAAAATGTTTCGGAAGGGTTTTTTGGGAATTTGGAGTTGGTTTGGAAGTCTTGTTTATTCATTTGTAATAAAGAAACCACCACCAACAAAAAAACCTTCAAATGAGTGCTTTAGCTGTCTATGACACTAAAAGCAGAACGCATACCTCAATACTGTATTTCAGGACCTGCTGATCCTAATTGACCTCGGTGATATTCTTCTTTTATTTTTTTGGTATATCCAGGGCAGAGAAGGAAAGACACTCCTGAACAGAAGCACTGAAAGGATGCATTAAAAATGCATTTAGGTTATGCTTCAAAAGCAACTGGGTTTGTGTGGTATTTGCAACATCTACCTCCCAATATACCACTTAGGAATAATTTCTTGCTCAGGTTTGGAGCAAATTAGAGCTGACATGTGCCAAATAACTATGTTCTAAGAAAAGTAAATGATACATTTGAAACTTAAAAGTTTAGTTCAAGCACTTTGGATGCAAATTTTCTATAAGAAAAGATTTTTACTTGCAATCCTAAATATACCTTCCCTGGAAGCTAAAAGCACTGCAGTATCAAACCACTCTGACTGTGAAAAGCTCTGCACTTTTTATAAAGTTGGCTTAAAAAAAGAAGCAGAAAAAAAATAAAAACAACCAATAACATGTTTACAAGCGCAGACTGAGAAATACACAGCCACACAAGACGCTTCAGCACGTATGATTAGGACCATCAGCATTAGAACTCAACCCTCGGTACTCAAGTTTTAGCCTTTACCGCCAACGCAACATGTGCAAGAACATACAAACGAAACACATGGCTTTTAGCACCAGTTAGCCAACCAATCCTTCAGCAACCAAGTCATTTTTAAGCAATGTGAAAGCAACAGAAATTGGTTCCAGGCTTACTGAGCTCTCTTAACTATTTCCACACTGCTTGCGCATCAACAGAAGCATCAGCTTTCTAAATACAATGGTGTTTCTGTCTTATTGTCTATACCAATGAACAAATGTCCAAAAAAAGCCCTAGGCCTGCTGTTGATGATTACTACACATTTACCCCTGGTGAACAAATAATAATAATAAAAAAGAATATACACTAGAAAATACACATCTTTTTCTTTGAAATGAAAAAAAAGAACTGGGCAACAATATGTGATTCTTGTTTTGTATTATTCAATAAACTTTCTCTTCCCATAAAAGTATTTTTACTGCATGCTACCTGTACAATCACAATGCATGAAGTGGTAAAAAACAAAAAAAGTCAATTAATTTACACAAGATAGTATCATGCCTCAAAGAGAAAGATTTATTTTGACCAATCTGATTAACAGAATTGTGATGAAGCATAAATAAATAAATGAAGTCAACAAGTAGAGCATCAATTCCTTCCCCTGCTCTCCTTGCCGCAGGGCATCATATTTTATTACTTTTGTTTAGGTTTCAAAGGACTCAAAGTGTAGCCACACCGAAGGTGACACTGTGAAAGTGACACAGATTTTAAAGCTGCAGTGAAATTACCGGTTGGCGTTAGCTGTACCAGAGATTTAAAATGGAGCTTCCAAAGGAAACAGCAGATCCCTAAATGATATTTATCAAGGGAAAATTAACAATGAGGTTACTTTACTAAAATGATGAGTTCAGTACTAAAGTAAATATTGCAACCAGCACAGCTATTTTAGTATCCTAAAAGGAAGCTCCTGCGCTTCTCGAGTTACTTGCAGAAATGTTACTACTGCAGCATGTTTCCAGACGCTAGAGTAGATACCACCAAAGTTCAGAAACATGAAAAATTTGAGCACTCCTATTTAATCAAGCCAATAACTAACCTACCTTCAAGAACAGACAGTGCAGATATCTAACACGGTTGTTTCGAGCACCTCAGTTGGATTCTCCCATTCCGAACTAATGCACTCGTATCAGCAATCTCTCAGCAGCACATCCAGTTAATTGAAATCCTATTCGGATCAATAGGGGAGCCGCAGTGTTTTCTGAATGCACTCACACAACACTGATCGGTAAACAAAGGGTTTGGAAGACCTCAAGGTCAGATCTGTCGCCCAGCACACCAACATTACCGCGTCGCGGTCTTGCCCAGAAAGGAGTGAGGGTCCTGTGCTCCCAAAGGCCATGAAGGACCGCCCCATCAAGAATGCTTCACCACGGGCTCCAAAAACAACTGGTGGGGATGAAGGACCAGTCCTGAGCCACCGCAGGTGGCAGCCCTCAGATGCCCCGCACAGCGAAGGAAGGATGGTCTTCTCCTCCACCTCATCTCCTCCCAGCATCTCCCTGTCCTGCTTCTAGCAGTGTGCACAGCTGAAATAAAGCCACCCATGCTCCCAACAGCCTTCCACCAGGAAGCTCAGCCTAGGCTGGGGTAGCTGGTGAGCATATCAAGGCAAGACGCCTTGCCCATCAAAAGGGCTCTGTCCCAAGAAAAGTCACATGTCCCTTAGATATGTCTCCTAGCACAGAGTTGTCACCTTACAGCATAAATGCCAACAGTGCAACTGGCACAGAAATTTAAGGGAGAACCTAAAGCCAGGTTTATTCCTTGGATTAGTACATAAAAACACTATGGCTAAGGGGTTGGGGTCACATTGTTCCCACAACAGGAGGGAGCTGAACACCCTTTTCTTTTGGCCACGATGCATTTTAGAAATGCCCAGTGCATGGTTTTGGTAAGGACTTCAGTTTTCAAGATACATAACCAGTCCTCATTTCTTCAAAGGGAGAACACATACACTCTAAGCAAAGCTCAAAGCACCAAGATGCCACACAAATGAATAAATAATAAATAGAACACATATGGTTTCATGACTGTCTTGGTTATACAAATATTAATAGATCCCAAGATAACTATAAGCAAACATTAAGGAAAGTTACATTCCCCTGTTTTATAATACTTCATATTTTAAACATTTCACTATGGCCACTTCCAACAGATATGTGAATTCATTCCCCTCTGTCATGCAAAGAGAATTCCTTCCAATACAAAAACTTAGAGTACAAGAAAAATCCACGGTAGGTGGACACACGCACATGTTTGCAGTGTACACACTGCGACACAGTGAGCCCACGTATCCCACAGTGCATTCCTTTAGCGTATCCAGAGGGATGCCGGCATGCCAGGAAGGGCTTGGTTATACAAATACACCCCACGAACAAACACCTCCTCAGAAACAGCAAGAAAGAGTCAAAGGAGCATCTTCCTTGAAGATCAAATCATCATTCTGTGCATATTAATATGCTCTTGGATTGTAGTAAAAATAAATAAACAGGAAGTAGAAGAGAGGAAAAAAAGAGTAAGCAATCATGGAAAGATGAGGCATGTTTAAAACCTCTCAGGTATCAAGTGCATCCAAATTAGGCCTGCTCAACTAGCACATACCTGCAGATTTTAGACTTTTTTTTTTTTTTATAATGTTCCTAAACACTAGCTCAGTAAAGATAAAAGTTAAACTGACAGGGAGAGAGACTAGTCTTTCTAAAGAGGCAGGAACTTCCATTTTCCAGCTTTGCTTCAATATTAGGTTATTCATAAAACAGTATTAAAATTCCCTGTGTCACTTACCAGGCTGCTTATCCTTCTCCAGAGTTGTCTGAAATAATACCTTCAGTTTAAGATGTGCTTTGCTTCCAAAAT
>NW_010577065.1:0-78059 GCF_000705375.1 Tinamus guttatus | reverse complement strand
AGCCCCCGGCCGGGCCCCGCTTCGGGATCGCGGCCGGACCCCCAGGGGGAGCACCGGGACCCACGGCAGAGCCCCCCGGCCGCCACCGTCCCCTGGCTGCCCAGGCCTCCTCTCCCAGGCGCCTAGAGGCCAACTCGGTATTCAGAGGCACCCCCAGTATCCAGATGCATCTCCAGTATTTAGAGACATTCCCCCTTTGACGGTGCCCGGTGCTGGTCTCCAGCAGAAGCGGGAGAAGGTTCCCAGCATTGCATGTCACTTTGTTGCAGTAATTGGCAGCGACTGCAGCTCCTGCTGCACATATTTCATCAGCAAAAGCGCCCCTTTTTGTCACCCTCGACGTCTGGGGGAACATCTGTCACTTGACGTCCACCTCCTGGATGTTAAGGCAGATATGCCGAGGTAGGGGGAGGACGAGAAAGTAGCACAGTGTGAGGGTGGCAACATGTTGGAAGAGCAGGGAGAGACAAACTTTTTTCCTTTTCTTTTTGAGAAATAGCCTCTAAGACTATCTTCAACCAAAGAACAATCAAAGAGCTTTCTTTCTACTTTTGTTCATGGCAGGAAAATCAGTACAACTATTTTACATTTTGCCTAAAAGCTCCAAGCCTTTTTCCAAAAAGACAAAAGTTACTTTGTCAGCCTAAGGTGGGGGAGAAGCCCAGGCTGCATAATCTTTAGCTAGAAAGAGGTCACCTGCTCAAATCTTTTCTGCTCTCAACTTGGGTCTTGTGCAGCAAGCAAGGTGCTCTCCACCTTCCCAAGACATGTGGAGCATGTTTTAAAAACAAAGAAAAGGAAAAGAAAAGAAAAAAAGAGAAAAGAAAAGGAAAGAAGAGAAAAAAGGAAAGAAAAGAAAAAAGAACAGAAAAGAAAAGAAAAAGGAAAAGAAAAAAAAAGGAAAAGAAAAGAAAAGAAAAGAAGGAAAAGAGAAAAAGTCTCTTAAACTGATTTCCTGGCTCAGGAAGGTGGCAAGAGTTGATCTCAGGTATGCGCATCCTTTGACAAGGCATCGTCACAGTGTTATTGCTATTTTGAGCATCTCAGCTGTTGATATGAATTTTCTGCTTAAAAATACTATCCTTGCGCTCCTTTCCTCTCCCACTCACGATTTTCTTTGTCGCCATGAGTCATGCACAGCCTCTCAGTGAGGGCACCTCTGCACCTACGGGTCCCCATCATCTATCACATCGTTGTGCTCACCCCGGTTTGCCAGCACGTCCTGGCATGGGCTTGCGGAGGTGCAACGTGTGACACCTTCCAGCCCATTGCATTGCACGCACACAGCATGCTCTGGGCTTACTTCCCCGCTCTGACAGCTTATTTTTGTCACGAATGGAACAGATAGACTTCCAGGATGCATCCCTGAAGATCTTAACAATGAAAGTGGACCTTAAGTTGGTGTATTATCCAGTTTTTAAAGGAATCAAGTATAAGGACTTTTGGGGCAGGAATATTGATAGGCTGCAGCTACACTTAAGCTTTTAGTTCTGTACATTGTATTATACCCATTTTTTTATGCTATTGATAAGGTCTGTCCTTTAAAAAAGTCATTCAACAGATTTTAAGTCACACTGAAATGCATTTATACAAGCAACTGTGGCATCTAGTGGCTAATAATAATAATCCCCTATCTGTGTCAGTGAAGGAACCCACAATGTTTTCCAGATAAAATAAATACTAGATAGAATAACAAGTTTGGTTGGTGATCAGGAATTCACATGTAGTTAGCTTATTACCTTCTATAGTGCAGTTGTTAGGGATATAGCAGTTGCACTATAACAGTGTGCACTGTTACAGCAGTGTCACACTGAATCTCTTTGAAAGGAATAGAAGAGCCCAATCCCTCAGAAACTTGAAAGAAAAAATTGTGATAAGAATTAGGATGGTAATTTGGGCAAAAAAAAAAAAAAAAAAACATGTATATATCTGTTTGCTGTCCACTGTGCCACATGCTTCTAATTGTAATCCCTAGAGCATCTCTTAATGGCTTCGCTTTTTGTCCTGTGAAAAAAAAGGAAAATATAAAAAATTCAACCTCACATTTTATCTCAGTAGCTTTGTAGCCTTTAAGTACCTTTTAAAAGCAAATTGAGATCCTTCGAGGATGGAGAAACATAGAAGTACCGTTAGTAATACTTTTAGATTGAAATAATATTGCTTTACTTGTCTGAAGGTAATTCTGGCCATGCAGAATCTGGCAATTTTGTTTTCAAAGTCCAGGAGTGAAGGACAGGCTGTGCTTCTTCAGTGTAGGAAGGGAGATGGCAACATTACGGAGCTGGCTATTCCTAAACTTGCTCTCTCACCCATTAGCCTTATTCATGGGTCTTCATACATTTCATCCATAGGTGCAAGTGCAAAACCATCAGCTATAGATTGCCAGGAAAAGCAAGCAAGATTTCAAGACTGGACATGAGAAAAACAAAAACATCTGAGATGGCTGCTTGGATGTTTCGCTCCTCTGCTCCCAGAGGCACCAAATACGATGCTGGTGCTCGTTCTCTCTGCAGATTGTATCTGGTGTATAAAAGAGCATGCAAATCAAGATCATCTTACTAATAGCTCCAGCCATAATTTCTTCTCGACAGGTTTAAGTGAAAAGCAGCAAGCCAGCTGAGTGAGACTGAGAATAAGCCATGAAATGTTGCCTGTGGGCACAGTCTTGTATCCAGCTAGTCCCATATCCTTAGCCAATAACCTCAAGAAATGATGCTGCAAAGGTATAGGTTTATCAGCTGAGAGATGGGTATAGCTCAGGAGCAGACTACAGGGAGAGAAAACATCTGATTGAATTTCACTATCAGCAGGGAGATCACTGAGATAGATAGATTCTGCTCCAGGTTTATTTCATTCGCCCCCATATATCCTGCATGAACAAGACAGTCTTGGAGCTGCAGAAACTGCTTTAGGAATCAGTTGCTAAAACCTACAGCATGCCACTCAGAAAACTCAGACATCAAGAAGAAATTAATTTTTCCACATATGTTAGAGCTGTTATTTAAGATAGATCTCTTGACATCCAGCTGCGCTAAAAGGTTTTGCACTTTGTGGAATAATAAGATTTAAATAAATAAGAATACCTAAAATATATGCATACACATGTCAAAGATCAAGTAGCTGTTACTATTTTTGCTGACAAAGTAGTTGTAGCTCAAGGCATGCTTACTCACTGAAACACTATAATTGTATGCTTTCCTCAAGATAGACAGAGTTTGCCACTGGATCAGTTTTTGAGTTAAGATATAACTCAACTTCAGAAATGGAAAACTCGGTTATTTAATTTGTCTTTTTTAAAAAACAGGTTCTTTGTAACATACTGGGTGAATTCAAAAAGTGGTCTTATGGGTGGCTTCAGTTTGGGTTGTAGCAGCCACTAAGTCTCAATTCAATCAAAGTCTCAAGATGTTGCCAACAGAGAGATAGTAATGGAGATTAATGCTACTTTCAAAACAAAAAGCAGACTACAAAGACTAAGAAAAAATGGTAGCAAATGAATTTGCTTGATGAAAGAAAGAAATTTCAGTATTCTTGTACAGCCTATTTTTTGAAAACATTGAGCCTGAAATTCCCCTTGCAGATTCAGTACTATTATGTAGGCATATGCACTTCACTTACACAGCAGTCATAACAATTAATCTTCCTATAACATTTTTAAAAGCATATACTTGTTCATTGGTACATCTGGGTAATTATCTGCATTTGCATTGCATTAACTAAGGGAATTGTTTTGTGGTGTTTTTTTTTTAATCGTATGCACTAAAACTCCTGAGTGTTGATGCTGAACACGATATAGTTGCATGGGTTTTGGATCGTTACAACATCTGATTTTTTGAGCATCTGCCTTTCAATGTACAGTTTGATTTTGAAAATTAATTACAGATTTTATAACAGAATTGTAATGTAGTTACCATAAAGAGTGAATACTTACACTGAGGTTAAGCAAATCTCCATTATATTGATTTTTCTTAATTTTATTTAAAGAGGTGAACAAAAACAGCCAAATTCCCAGCTGCTAGAAATGGATTTAGGTCCTGCCACTTCGTGCTTTCTAAGAGTATAGTGAAAGAAAATGTAACTCTTTCATTGACCAAAAAATGTCGAACCAGATGATCTCTGGAGGTCCCTTCCAACTTTAACCATTCTGTGATTCTGTGATTCTGTGATTCTGTGATGCAATCTTTGAACCCAGAAACCCATCACACCGATTTTGATTTGAGTCTTTACTGTTGATTATACTGGTCACTGGACCCACACAAATCGTGCACAAATGTAGCTCTTTATGACAAATCACCTGCTCGTGCATATTCAGTCATATCTAAACTTAGCTTCCTACCATCATTGCCTTATGGAGCAACAGCAGCTCCCAAAGCAAGAAGAGGTTTGCAGGATTTGGCACTATTTTACTCCTTTACTATCATACAAATAACTATTTCTGAAGCTTCGCGTATAGTGTCACATTCTGAGGTCACCCAAGTCAAAGGGATATTACTGAAAGCAGAACTTTATAACTTCTGGAGACATAAATGGTTCTGAAATTCCAGCAGTAATTTGAGTTTGAGACTCAGGATAAGTTTTCAGCACTGCTTATTGTGCCCCTCCACCCCTCTGTCCCCCAAGAAGAAAGCATTTTTAACTTGTGAAATTAACATGCTTATTGGCAAACTAATGAAAGATGAGCATGAAATGCCCTACAACTGTAATTCATATTTGGATAAAGACCAGAATGGAAAAAAAAAGTATGTGCTATAGGCTTAGTGGTAAAATCTGTACTTGTGAAAATCCTTTCAGATTCAGTATTTATTGTATGTGTTCTTACATTTATAAAGATTTATAAATGTAATTACAAAGAATGCTGAAGATTACATTGTAGATTTATATATAAATCAAATGCTTTTATTTACTTTTAACTTTATTTAATGTTTCTTCAAACTACTTATTTTTTCTGTATTTAAGTAGTTCTCCACCAACCTTAAAGTATAAATAAATGAGACAAATCACACTGTCTTATGAACAGGAGAAATACATACACAGGTCTCCCACCTGCCCCTGGTCGGCCTGGCTTCATGGTGGACAATAGCTCCTGTCTTCCTCCTTGGATGCAAGAGCAGCTTTGCACCTCAAAGGCAGAGTTTCAAATGGTTTTATATGGGCTGGCTGTAGGACTAGACCTCTAGACCTCCAAAAGTTATGGAGAGAAGGTAGGAAAGGCACATCTTTCCCAGCAGCCCAGGTCCACCCATTGCATCCATCTCATGCTGATGAGCATGAGATATAATGTTTATACCACATTGACCACCAAAATACTGTTGCATTCTCTGAAGGTTGTTCCAGACATTTTAAAAGAAATAAAAAAGATGAAAGAAATATATGTATATATTTTAAATCACTTAGAAGAAAACTCTGGAAAGAATAGGTAAGGATGGATACAGAGTGAGGGAAGAGCTCCCGGAGGGGAAACTAAACAAAAGTCTTCCACTATAAATCAGAAGAAACAAATTGGTTTTAAGTATACAAGCATACATGAGTATTCTCCCAACTTTTAGCGTCACCAAATGATGTGATGCTCATAAAGGAAAAATTCATTAATTAACCACTGAAAAAAATGCCTTTTTTTTTTAACAGTGCTAGACATTCAGATTGTGTTTACGGATTCAGAACACTTCTCTCTGGATATCTTTTTATTGCAACAGTAAAAATATTACAGGGGTTTATATAATTAAGAATACTTATTCAAGATGCCACACCAAACATCTACAGATTTCTTTTTTAAAAAATGTACAGATTTCTTTTACCCTTGGTAGGGGTAATGCATGCTCTTTACCAAGAATCCTTCAAGTTGAAAACGATGAGATCTAGGGCATATGTTGCGCTTGTCCAAACTCTCACCAAGACAAAGCCTTATTTTTGTTCCTTAAACGTGGGCCATCAGCAGTTCTCTGACCGTTCTGAACCATAGGGTCAAGAGAGGAACACGAGCTTATGAGGAGAAAAGTTTTTGCCCCCACACCACTTTACCGGTCCAAGTAGCAGCAGTCCTAATTGTATAATAAACAGATTATGGACATTAGAGACTAGACATGCTACTCTCTTCCCCCTCCTGCTAAATGAAAGTGCAGCAGTACCCAATTTTGAGAACCCTTTTTTTTTTACCTCATTTCAGGAACATCCAGCTGGTGACGTGTCCAGCTCTGACTTTAACAACAGTTGAATAGGACCAGATGGCCTAAATCTGGAATAACTACAGAGAAGCAACTGGGGTCATGAGATTAATTCAGATTGGTGTAGCCTGAGGTAGGATTTTATCCTTCAAATCTAAAGGAGAACTGTAAACCCAGAAATTTTAGCAACACTTCTTCTAATCCTAAGCATGTGTTCTGGTTGCTATGATATTTTAAGTAGACTTTTTTTAAAAAAAAAAGATTTGCAGAAAAGGGTGTTAGCAAGATTATAGAAAATTTGGGAGAAAAAAGAAGTTGCATTTGTTAGGTAGTCTATTCAAATACGTCTTGGCCTCAGACTTGGCATCAAAATCACCTAATGGAATGTCGTTCTAGTCTGCAACTTGAGATGTCTGGATGAAGAGCAAATAGCAATGCTTAAAATAAAATTTTGACTCACTCTTGTATTAAATATTGTAATAACATTATGCTTTGCAATTGTTATATAAGCCTAAAAAAAAAAAGAACATATAGCTTTAATTTACATGTCTATCAGGCTATTTTTCTCTCCTGATCATAGGAAGAATTTGAAAAGTTTGAATTGAAGAATTATAATTGAGAATGTAAGGAATTATGCTGAAATATTAAGAAAGCAAAATATCTTGACTTCTAATTATAACCCAACTCTGCATTACCTAAGTCTTTGGAGTTTACTTACAAGCTTTCTCATTGACTTTGGTGGGATTATGGATGTGTCAAGTTATCCCAGTTCAGTTCCTAGTTCCAGTTACCAGCTGCACTTATTAATAGTTATACTAAGATTTCTAAGAAGCCAGAAAAGAGCTAAATATTATGAGTTTATTATTCCTGCTAAGTTTAATACATTGTCTAATGTTCATGCACAGAATTAGAAAGCCTGGAAAGAGCGTTTTTAAAAGGCTGGATATACTTGGAGAATAAATTCCTTCACTGTTTTTTAAAATAAATTGTAAATAATGCATAATGCTCTTTCGACTAAGATAAAGATGATCCTTAGTGCTAAACACAAAAGTAATGTTACAAATCCTGTTTGTGTATACGTGTGTGTTTCAAAGGGAATTACTAAAGGAATCTTATTTTTCAGCACTTAGGCTAAATAAAATCACTGCAAGTACATGTTGCTTGCTGTGTTCTGTTATCATTTATTGGACTATCATTTATAAGAACATTTTTTTCAGCTTGATGAACAGTGCGTTTTGCCTTTTCAAGATCAGCTTTCACAATGATGACCAGAGTAAGAAAGGCGTTCCTCAGCCTGTTTAAGGACTAGTAAGTCCTTGAAGTCAAAAGAAATTAGAAAAGTTCTGTGAAGCTATTAAATTCCTATTGGAGACACTGGAAAGCTTATTAATTTCTGAAAGCTTTGAACTGTTAGGACTATGTTCAGTATCTATCTTACCTGCATTTTCAGGGATTTAATAAAAGTAGGCTTTTTACAGCTAAATTGAGAGACTAATTAGACATTAGCCTCTTCAGCAGGGGGCAGGGATAAATACACCCACAACATGAAGAGTAATTCTGCCACCTTGTGAAACACTAGTGTGGCTGCACCCACAGTAGTTTCTGGAAGCATCTCACTATAATTCAAACCATCATGCAACATCCCTGAAACCAAATTTACTGTTCCACAATTTTACTTTAGTCCTTTCATTAGAAGAGATATTAAAAGCAGCTGTTTCTCTTTTGGCTTCATAACTTATTTGCTGAAAACTCCATTACAGATTTTAAAACTTTATGGTTTTAGTTGCTGCTTTCCTGCAGTTCATAGCTGGAATATGTAGCTGGTACATAGTACATAGCTGCAGTGCTTATCTGGAGAAAGTAAAGAGAAAGGTAGCTCTTCATAGTACATTTTTTTTTCTGACAAAGTTTCATCTTTAGCAGAAGCACCAGGCAACTTATATGAACTTCCTTTTCCTGAGAATCTGGAATTGTATAATAAATTAATAAAAAATCAAAGTATTCTACAGACATAGGGAGGGACCTTCCTAAAGCAAAAGTTAAATTGTGTGTTTTATCATTTTATAAATACATCTGCCATAAAAGAAAAATTGTAGAAAAAGCACCCTTTCCTGAAAAAAACTGCCATTCACTGTTAGAAACCATGCAGTAATCTATGGAGAATAGCAAGGACTCCAGTAGTTCTAATGTTTAGCCTGCAGCCTTGGCGTGAGATTGCAGAAGGTTTACAGATGCTCGCTCTTAGGGCACAAGTTTCAAAGAAATGTCAACATGAATAAACTTACAAAGAAATCTCAGGAAGGATAAAACAAATACCAACAAACTCTCCTATTGGTCTGGAAGATAAGTCTGTTGGCCTTACTTCCTTTTGGGCTAGCTTGAATATTGCTATCCGAAAGGGCTGTTGTTACGCAGAACTTACTTAGGTTAAAACAAAAGGTTCTGGGTTTCAAAGGTATTCTAGCTAGTTTATTTACCACTGAAAATGCCCATATACCCTCTCCCCATCCCCAAAATGCCAGTAGGCAGAAGAATTACCCACTAACAACAGTCTCCATTTAAATGCAAATAGAGAAGAACAGGCATGTGCATGCGTGTGTGACTACATGGAGATGCATTAGTCACATGAGAAGAAGAACATGAAAGAAAAGTAAAATCTGGGGTTTGAAGTGCAGGCATGTGGCCAAACCGTCTTTGTGTCTTAACTCAGGCAAGGATTTAATAAATAAATGAAGTCTTATCCATACAGAAAGAGTGGATTCATATTTGTTCTTTATATGGTGGTAGAAAAACACAGCTCCACTGGTGCTGATGGCCTGCCATACTCCCTGCTCCCATATTTTGCTACCTCACAATACCCTCATAGCAGAGCTACATGCAGCATCCCCTCCACACTAGAAAATAAGTTAATGACAAATGGCTAGACCAGCTCCAATGATTAGTTTTTGTCTAATTTTTCCTACGGGAGTCCATTGTTTGCCAGGTTATCTTGCCTTTGTTGCAGAGCTGCAGCTAAATCGTGTTAAGTAGCATTTTGTTAAACCCTTCTGCATGTAGTTTTGACTGGGGCACTACTTTGGCTCAGAGAAAACCCATCTGTCTGAACTGCTTTGCTTCCAGGCAGAATGTCTGGGTATTGTTTTAGACAAAACAGACAGTGTCCAGAATTCACAAAGAAGGAAAGGAGCTTATTTAATTTATATATATATATATGTGTGTGTATATATATAGTGTTTTCCTGTGCGCATTCTGATTGTTCATCTTGCCTGGAAGCTTTGAGTAGCTCTTAGTCTTTCTGTTCTATACAGCAAAAGTGTAGTCTCCAATTTGGCTAATTGCTTGCAGGATTATACCATTAGCAAAAAAAAAAAAAGTCAATATGACATGTGAGGAGCCAGAGAACCAGAGAAGAAAGGACCTGTGAGGATTGGCCGACAGAGGTGAAGCAAGGAGGATTGTTTGGCACATTAATTGAGGGTGGTCTAAAAGCACATAGGCATTGTTCCTCACATAACCTATTCCATCACTGGCATTATCTAGATTTCTTTCCAGATCGCTGAGATCAGGGCACTCCAGGAGGATAGCCAGGACACCCAAAGGAAATGTCACATCTTTTCCTGGGCTTGGAAACATGCCACTGCTTGTGACTGTACTAGCAGGTCAGACTTGGATTCCCATCAAGGCTCATGCTTTATCTTTTCCCTTCCTCCTTGTGTAAAAACATACAATTGGAGGGTGAAAAACCCCAACCAAAACCCAACAAACTTTGTCAGGCTTTGGATAAAGCTCAAAGTGTGGTTATGAAGTGCAATAAGAAAAAAAATCACAATTTTGGCAGGAGATGGAAAAGGGAACATTCCCCTCCCTGTTCCTATAATATTGACTGGGACAGTAAATATCTTCCAAAAATACTGCCTAGAGAAATTTACATAAAAGTTGGAGTCTAGAGTCTATCATCAGCTTTATGTTTATTATGCCAGTTATTGAAAATCAGGAAGCAAAGAATCAAAGTTACTTATTTTTTATATTGCTATTTTTGGCTTCATTCATTCTTGAGTTTCAAGATGAACGCCAGCAAATCTATAGGTATTTTGAACAGATTTCACTATTTAGCAGCTAGCCTATGTTAAGACAGCATCTAACAAGCAATGCCCTGTCATATGTGACCTTCAGTTGTTGCCATAGTAAGAAAGTTAAGTATCAATTGCTCAGCATGTTAACCAAATCCATAGCATAGCTAGTAAATATTTTTACTTAGATTAATTGAACATCACATCAAAGTCCCTGCTGCTGCAACCACTTTGAGAGTTGCAGACTTATAGTCTCTGTTCTTCCATGAACACATTAAGGCTGTGCAGTTTGTTTGCTAGATGGACATGTTCTAGAGATAGGGATCTCTGCTCTGATGTAAAGGTCTTGACCTGAGCTCTGCTTACACTCCATTTCAAACCTTGATTTCAGAATGAGGGAGAGGATTCTTCTTGCAATGTCAGACAATAAACTATTAAGCAGATATTGTACTGGTACAACATGTGCCATTCTCCTGCAATTATTTAGCTTCACCCCCTTAATCTCTTTCTGGAGGATTCAAATCATCACTTTCAATGTCATCTTTTCTGGTTTCCAAGTTATATTTGAAATCCTTCTTGCAGTCAAGAACACGGCTTTATTTATAAACATTAGAGAACACATCCAACATAAGGGAGAACAGATCCAGCATAAGGGAAAGGACTGCTACTTCTTTTTTTTTTTTTTTTTTTTTGGTGCGTTTGAAGAGAACCTAGGTCTGATGCTTGTTTTTGCCAGAGTTGAACATTCACACAATTCGCAGGTTTGAAAAGAAACAGATTTCTTTGAGGAAAAGAAAAAGAAAAGAAAAAGAAAAGAAAAGAAAAGAAAAGAAAAGAAAAGAAAAGAAAAGAAAAGAAAAGAAAAGAAAAGAAAAGAAAAGAAAAGAGAAAAGAAAAGAACTACAGAAGTGGTTTCTCAAAGAAACAATGCCAAGCAGGACTAAGAGAAGGAAATATCCCAATACATTTCCCATTATGTGCAATAACAGACCAACTTGATTTAACTGCACATTCTTTATTGGCCTGAAATAGGAGAAAGAAGCGTGCAGGAAGTGCAAAATAAGTCAAAATACTAAAGACAGGGATAGAAATACATCACAAGGAGTCGGAGACCAAAAAAGACAAAAGATAACAGTTATCAGAAGTAAGAACTCAGTCTGCAAGCACCTAGAAAGAGTCAGGAAAGTATGTCTGCTTTCTTTCCTTTAAAATGCATTTCTATTAAAATGTCTTCTTATTTATCATTCATTCTGAAAAGACCAGTCGTGAAGCGTTGGCTAGTACAAGGTACATCATCAAAGGCACAAACTATCAGCTTAAAATATGGAAAGAACATACCAGAGGTAGCCCATGGAATGTAAGTTAGCTATTGCTAAAGTTCCCTGAAACGGCCAAGCTTCATCTTAGGATATCTGGAGAGCAATCTTGATGCCAGGAGTTATCTCAGAGAGCAGAGTTTGGTGAAATGACAAAAGAATAGAAGAGAACAATTCTAATATCTGCATTTAAAAACAGGAAGGTAAGAAGAGGAGGTATGGAGCCAATTGCTTAACTTCAGCTTCTAGTCAAAATAAGGTGAGTTGGCTTGGAGGTATCAGGGTAGAAATCTCTTGAGAAGGGAGGCCTTCATAGAAACCTGTGCTTGGTCCATTTCTGGTTTTTTTTTCTTAACAGCAAAGAGTAGGATGTACACTGAAGCAGCAAAAAATAGGTTTTTTCTGAACCAGTTAACATTTTTCAAAGTCTGTAGTAGATTTTTTTCATTTAAGAAGCCTTTTATCTTTGACAAAGACTTCATGGGAGCACCTTGGGAGAACAGGGCTCAAGGGACCTCAGTTCCACTGGGCACCTCTGCACCACTTGCACAGCCTCTTGAGTTTGGATGTGTTTTTTCCAAAAGACTTCTGCTTAGATTTCTGCACAGGAGCCCTAAAGACCTGCCAGAGCAAGGGATTTGCTGCCACACTCTGAATCACACAACTCAGCCTGTGCGCTAAAATGTGTGTATGTTCATTTCTAGCAAGCATTTGCTGGTATGTAGATAGAAATTAATGCTTTCCAAAAAGCGATCTTTGTCATCTGTCATTTCCTTATCTAGGTCATGAGCACAGTGCCTGAGGTAGTATATTTTAATGGCCATCTCAAAATTAAAACAAACAAAAAAAACTCACGGCTTTTGGAGATGTATGTGTATGCAATTTGATGGTGTCTTTGGACAAAAAGGAATAAATATATGTTTGGAAATTTTGTTAAAAGCAATTCTGCTAAGGTGTACTTCCTATAAAAAAAAAGGTTTAGTTCACATTAAAAAGGCTAAATTATCTGAGTGTTTTTCATCCAAATGAGAGGAAGATAGAATCAAAGATTAACACTCTAAATTTACAAATTTAGTGTCCCTCTTCCCAGTTCTTCTATCATACATTCCAGAAAAATGTCAACTTAAGCTTGAGGAAAATCTTAAGGATTTAAGAAGCTTTAAGAAACTGTATGATGCAAGAGAAATTGCATATGTCCCCTGGTTTGCTGCCAGTATTTTTATCTTCAGCAACTTGCTTAATATCACTTTTATTTACCATCCAAGAATTCTAGCTAGGGAGAGAGGTTATACTGATTGGAAAGCAAAATTATCTTAATGATACTTGACCAAAAATGTTCTTTTCAGTAGTAGACCCCATTACCTTGTTTGTTTTGTTAATATTCCTCTCTAAGTAAAACGAGGATGTATCTTAGAGCAGTCCCGCAATTGTAGCACATAGTGGCTACAGTCAAACACTTCCTAAAACTGGTCTGTGTATTCTTCAGATCTTTTTTTCCTTTAAATGCAAAGCTGAAGGCCATGAAAAGCAGACCTAATCTGTAAGGCAGAACAGTCTGCCCTGATGTACTGAATAAATGGGAACATTTAAGGGTTTTTTTTTATATGTACATATATTTCACTCAGATAAAGAAGACCTTGTTCGTCTTTAGTTAGAAACATTGTATTGAATTACTCAGAATTCCTTCGTTTTCTTTTTATGTGGATAGGAAGGGTTTTTGTTTGTTTGTTTGTAACATTACTGCATGCATGAAACAGTATGTGCAGAACCAGTCAAAATTATTCACCTCTTAAGAGAGTGAAGAAAAAAAGGAGTGGAGGAAGGACCCCCTCTAAAACCACATATTCCTCTCCTATCAGTAGCATGGTAATAATTAAGGCAACATCTCTGTGCAAGAGATCCTCTACTTGGTAAGGAACAGGAGCAGCTCATGCAGGTCTGGGGCTCTGTGGTAGTCCCTGCCACTTATTCCCATGGGGCCAAAGCCCAGCTCCTCCCTTGGCAGAGCAGCCCCAACCTGCTGCTTGCCAGGACATGCTCAGCCACATCTTGTCTCCAATGCTCATTTTTCAGCTTCAGTTTGTTTTCGTCAGTCTACACTCATTCGTTTGGGAGCCTCTGTAAAGGTACAGTGGCCACTTTTTCATTTCTTTGCCGCCAAAGTAAAACTGGAGATTGCTGTCATGTGGCTCCTTGTTGCTACCTGCCGATGCTTCTCCTTGCAGCTGGATAATCTGGATAGAAAAGACATGTCCAAGTGAGCAGCAAAAATACACCAATGGATTTTGAAGCTCTCCAAGCTCACATGTTGCCAGCTGGTGGCATAAATGCAAACTGGCTTAAGGCAGAAGCCAACTGCGGCTGTAGCTGGCTCAAGAAACTTGAATGTTGGCTTGTAACTAAATCCACAGTTGGCATATTCAGTTGTAACCAGGGCGGGTCAGTAATGATAAAGCTAAATTAGTGCGAGAGAGGAAACTTCAGAAGAATCATGTAACTATACTGCAAAAGGATGATTTATTTGAAAAAATCTTGTCCAAGTTACGATGAAGAATTATCCTTCTCAGAACATAAAGAAAGAAATCAACAACAACAAAAAACATCAAAACACTTGAACCTTGAAGTAGAAGCATAAGCCCTAAGAGAGGGAGAAAACGGAAGGCATAAGAAGATTTCTAGACTTCAATATCAGTCAATTAAGTTTACTACACCACATTATTGTCATTAAAAACAAATGACTGGTGACTTGTGTAACCGTATAAAAACTGCATTCATCATCATTTGATCAACAGCTTTCTCTGATGGATGCTGCTGATATGATCTGCAGTATTTTGTTCTCTAATACTTCATAAGCACGTCTTCATATTATATTTGAAGACTAAACATAATAGTAATTTTGTATACTGAGAACAACTCCTGATAATTCAGCTTTTCTTGCCTTATGTTTTGCACTGACATGCTAGTAATGACTCTTGTTAAGCAAATGTGGAGCAAGGAAGGAGAGCTGCCTTCACTGCTTCCAACTAATCCATCATCACCTAGTTGTATCTGAACTGAGATGAGTGCTCCAAACAGAGGTGATTTTTTGGAAAGTAGATTGGCCTTGTGAAAACACTTACCAGCCCAGTATCCTTTCCTACGGACAAAGACCCAGCAGTGAGAAACCGTGTGACCAAGGTCATGCAAATAGACAACATAGTTGGGGGTAACATTTAGTGGGGTTCACTGAGTAAATCCTACCATCACATGTGTTAATTTGTCTTTGTCAATAAAACTCTGCTGTAATGGATCGTTTGAAGCCTAGTTTTTAGTAAACATGAAGAACTACATTTGGGAATTTATTAATTATTAATTTAACTAATTTTATTAATTAGTTAGTTTAATAAAAAAATCCTCATGTGAAGCTTTGAGTTCCTCTGTGAATCTGTCTTCCCTTGGTGGTTTGTTATATATTGTAACATTTTTTTCGGCACCAAGAAAACCCAATGCTGTAAACTTTAGGTTTTACTCATTTGTTTTCTGCTGTCCAGGGATTTGACAATTTGCCAATTTATGCACTGACATCCAAGAAATATCCTCACTCCAGTTTTTGTGGCAGCCCTTTCTTCACTAGCGTTGAGCTTTGTGTGCCCTTATATATCAGGCCTACTAACTTCTAACGCTTTATATTCTTACTCATATACTGTCAGAGTTACAGCTGCATGATTTCATTCGGTCCTAAATACTGTGTTTGGAGGTCAATTCTCATTCTAACACTAGCTCACTTTTTTGTATGACGTTTCGGTTGACAACTTAAGTTCATTTAATATCATGCTTTTCTCTCTATCCTAAGCTGATTTTAACAAAAGAGGTAGTTTCATCTCCTCTCCTTTTTTCTTTTTTTTTTTAAACTATCTGAATTAGAAGCTCTCATTTATATTATACTATACTGACTACCGTACTATATGATAAGGTAATATTGTAGGAACCTCAGGTGTTTTTATGGGGCAGATGGGAGATACAAAAATCTGTCAGATTGTTTCAGAGCAAAACAGAATTTTACAATTCATGATTTCCATTTGCAGTCCTGCTACTTTAATTCCCCAGAGAGCTCACAGAAATGGTTTTCAGTAGAAACTGGAATTTGCCAGAATTTGTTTTAAAAACAGCCAAGAGAAAAAGAGAGAAAAAGGGAAAGGGAAAAGTGAAAAGGAAAAAAAAAAAGCCAGCACCTTCAACTCCTCATCGAGGAACAAGCCTATTTGAATTATCCCAAGTAGTAATATCCTAACAACTGGTTCAGAAGAATTATCATTCAGCTGTGGTAGCACATTATTCATTAAAAAGAAAAGCAACTGGTGCGAATGTAAAGATTGAAGGCCTGTGTTTAAGTCTACCTCCATATGGCCTGCAATCTTTGTTTTATCAATTCAGCAGCACTGGTGCCAGGCATATACAGAATATTATTCACCACAGCACCTCTGCCTAAAAAGCTTGTATGCTGCTGTGCATATTAAGCATTTTCAACAGGATATTGTGCTTGCAGGTCAAAAAAGCAAGTGCAGACAGCAGAAATCAGTCTAGACACACACGCAAAAAGACTATCTTCCACAACTAAGCCACTTTTTATCATCTTCAGCATGGACCATCTTCGCCTCCTCTTCTTCTGAAGGAGCACAAAGTGAGAACAGATTAAACCTAACAAGCAAAGACAAAACATTGCTTTACAATGCATATTTGCATATCATTTTCAATATTCAGCTGCACTTAGAAAACAAAACTTTAATGACTGAATATTTGCTTTATATACCTCACATCCACAGGCATTTAACACAGAAGTCCACCAAAGTGGAAGCAAATATACCAAACACCTAACAGATTTATGTTGTGTGTGGTACAACTGTGTTCTATAATGAAGACTCCTTCCCCCTTACCTCCACAGTGCGTCCTCCAACATGACTAATTTCATGAAAAGCAGCAAGGAATCTCCCAGATGAACCAACTTCAAGTTACAAGAGCTGCAATTCATTGCGGCAGCTGCAGCCAATTGATGTTTGAGATGGAAGGGGCCTTCTGGAGCTTTTCCAAGAGGAGCACAATCAGCATCCAGAAACTTCCAGGGGAAAGCAAGCCCTCTTCCCTCTTCAAGGACGTTGGTTAAGACACTGGGATGTTTGGAGCTATCTGTGAAACTATATAGGTGAAAGGAGCATCATCTCTGGATTTAGATATTCTCCTGAAACTCTAGCGTATCATACTGCCATTAACCAGTTATTCTCCTCTTTCATGATAACACAAAAACTGTTTGCTGTCTTCTTTCATGCCTTGAAAAAAAGTCCGTGTAACAAGAGTTTTGCTGCTAGGTAGCCTTAACAGATCTTAATGTATCGCAAGGGAGAGCATTTAGCGTTTTATTTCCCATAGCCACATGAATTATTTGAGGGCAAGGGCAAAACAGAAAAAAAAACAATCATCATCTATAATATATGGTGATTCCTGAGGGACTCAGTGTCTTCTGAAAAGTGGGTGATAGAAGAACCACTCTGAAGTATGTTCAACTATGAAGATCCACAAAGTTGCCCTCTACAACAAGAAACTCATGCAAAATCCCTCTGTTAGGAAGTTGTGAGGTTGTCAGGGCACACACCACTGCTGCCCAGACCAGCACCTTCCTGGGAAAGGCCACTGAAAAGCGGCTGCAAAGGGGAGAAGTAGGTGTCATACCTTTGAGGGGATTTGGGCAGAAGCTCTTTATCCTTAACTATCTATCCCCAGAGTCCACTGCACTTCAAACTTGAACCACATCTATACTTCAGCAGCAACTTTTCTTGCATTCTGTTTGTATTTGGGAATTGACCACTGAGAGGCACATTTGGGTTCTGCAATATTCTGCTGAACACCTGCGAACAAGACAGTGAACTGCCTTCAAGAGTTAGCTGAGTTTATGGTTTGAGCCTAGATTAGTAGGATAGATCACACATCTCATCACCTGTGAGCTTAAATTAAACTGGTTGCAAAGTTAGCTTTAGTCCATTCTGTGCCAAAGCATCTATTACCTAATTGTCGGTACAGGGATTTGGAGGCACCTTCCTGATCTTTCTGTGATAGCGACAGAAATAGATCCACCCAGGTTCTGCTCTTATAACACTTAAGCAGTCAAATCAATGCTGATGAAGCCCTCACATCACTGTATTTTCCTTTTTAAAATTTCACCCAACATTACCTGTATCAAAATGAAGAGTCTCTTTTTCCTTCTTCTTTTCATATTTTGAAATTTGCCTTCTCTAGTGAGCATGTTGCCAGAGAAGAGAAAAGAACAAAAGCTGAATCTAGAAACTGTGGAAACACATGCTGTACTGAACTAACCAGCCTTGCAAGACTCTTTTTGCAGATAAACTCTTATCCGTCACTATGATAGAAAAATAGCTGTAATTTTCCAAAAATAGCATCTGCTGGAGCTTTGCCACCAAGCAGGAACCAGTGTGCCACATCTTTAGAAACTAAAAGTAAATAAGATGAGAACTCAATTGTATATTTATTGCATGTTATTCAGCTGGACAGTTTTTTTCTGGGGGGAGAGACGGGGAGTATGGGGGAACAAGAATGCGGGGAAGAAAGAGAGAAAGAGGAAGAGGAAGTTTGGGAATATCCTGGAAATCTTGCAGGATATTGAGCAGTTTGGGAAGATCCAGTGTACTGAAAAAAAAACAATAATAATAAAAAAATCTGATTCTTAGAAAAGTTCCACAAGATAATCCATATTTTTTGGAAGTTAATGTTACTAAAATCACTTGTGAAAGACACTGCCAGTGCAATTAGAAGTTGGCAGTGTCTGAGCGAACAAGAACTTATGTTTGTTTTCTTTCTTTTCTTCTAAAATTGTGATGGAACTCAGGTTGCAAAAAAAAATGTCTGGCTGTATATTTGCATGGCAGTGCAACGAAACCTTTTATTGAAAGGTCCCATATCAAATGCCTAACAGTCTCATTATTCCATACTTTTTGTTTAAAACTAGCATTTCATTTTCATTCTTCTAATGTGAAATCTAAAAGGCTGAAGCAGGTCAATAGCATAAGAGTGTCAACTTCAGGCCAGGTTCACTGCCATTGATGGACTTTCTGGCAAAGTGAATTTAGGCTGATTTAAGTCTCTTGCTTTTGATATCATCTTGTGCATTTTAGCAGATGCTTGTGGAGAGGGAAAATTATTTAGGCGTATCCACTTGGAAATTTCTAAGCAACTCTTGCTATGTTCCATGCAGTCGTAAAGCTCTAAACGGCATCTGCTTAAAAGAGAGTCTCTATGTCTGGAAGAAACTCCTGATAAAATGTGATGTAAATATGAACTCACCTGGGAAGAGAGCACAAGAAGATGATTATGGAAGCTACCTTCTGTTTTCTGCAGCCCGTAGCCATACTGCCGGTGCTCTGTGAGGTGCTGCAGCCGCCTAATCTTGGGGGTGACGTCCAGCTGTGTGTCGGTAGTGGGGATGCCATGGTTTTTACATGGCCTTTCCTTGACCATGTTAATGGAGTTATTACATCCCCTTAGTTTCTAACGTTTTAAAGCTCCCTATAAACACACTAAATCCTCTTTTTCTTTCTTTTTTTTTTTTCCATTTCTCTTTCCACAAGGCCATGAGCTATCAGGCCACCAGTTAAGAGCACAGTTCGCTGTGTGAGATTACATGTCTGAGTTGTTTCCTTAATGGAATGAGCTTTAATTTCACTAATGTCTCATGTCAGTGCTAAATATTGTCTTATAGCTCCTTCAAAGTTGTCAAACTTGCTTTGTGTCTATTCAAAATAGCCTTAATACAATAGTTTTAAATACAAATGTCCTACTTTTTGCATTCCTCATCAAAGTTTGTCCCCATACTGATGTAAGCCTCAGGTGATACCCAGAAGGCTAGTAATTCTAGCTTGTGACCAGCAGCAATGCAGTAGTGTTTTAATTTTTCTCTAATGTTCTGGCACTGTAAAACTAATCTAATCAGCAAAGAACCTAGGAGAAGGGTGGATAAGAGGACCTCCAAGAAATGTGGTCTCTTCACAACTGAAGAAGAACGTCACATCTCCATACTGACTCTTTAGGAAGACAAGCATTGCCCTTTAGCACCTAGACAGGACACCATTCTTCCTCCTAGGAGAGTGTAGAGTATAGGAGAAGACTGAAAAATGCAACAGCCTGTAATGTATTATTACTGTGTTAATATATTAATGTAGTAAAGGATGACTCAATAACATATATGGGATCTACATTTCATATGTATGTTTTTACTAGCTATTAAGTAGAATATGAGACTCTGAGTAGGAGATTTGGCTGGAAGCTGAGTTGCTTACTATTGGAATCAAAAATGTATAGCCATGCTGACCTATGTTCCTGTTCTGATCCAGACTGAACTGCTTGCTTATTTTTAAACACTTGCTTAAATCCCATCAAAGTGGAATTAATCTACATGTAAGTGGTCTTTTCAAGCTAGGAACAAACTCCCGAATTCAGATCTTAGAGTTCACTGACTATGGAAAAAAATGTTGTGTGTCCAGTTTGAATGCCATTACCTACTAGAACTGTTTCACTTTTCTAGCTTTAAAAGCACTTTTGTAATACCATAATAGTGCAAATTTACAAGCACCAGTCCTCATCCAGGCATTAGAGTTTTTTTTTTTTAAATCAGTCACCCATCAAAGATAATTTTAAAAATCTAGTAGTAAAGTAGCACGACATACCAGTCCTGCCAACCACAAAATGTAATTCACAGAATCACAGAATGGTTGAGGTTGCAAAGGACCTCTAGAGATCATCTAGTCCAACCCCACCCCGCTTCAGCAGGGTCACCTAGAAATGAAATATGCATAGTCTTATCCAGCTGAAAAATAATTCAAACTTGCACAATACTTGCTTTAATTTGGTAACTTAGTTTGTATTACTATTATTATAAATTACCCTTTGCCAGATGCACTTCTGACAGTTTGGGAAGATATGAACTTAATTGCAAATGCTAAAGAATGTCTATTTGTTTCATCTGGAGGTAAAACTGCTTCAAAAAGTTTTACTTATTAACCATCTTATATGGACTTTTATGTATGAAATGAGGTCAGGTTTAGTCTTGGGGGACTCTGTTCTGTGCTGTGGGACCAGGTCATCAGCTGGCTACCCTTGAATTTATTACTATTTTTATAGTCTAATAATTTGGTCCAGATATTTTAAAACTATAGGCTTTGTCAGTAAAGATGAATTTTTCATTTTTTCATACTCTGTTGATCCACCCCTTCTTTCCTCCATCATCTCCCCAACATTACATATATATATTTCTTTTTATTGGGAAATCTATTTTAGAAAAGAAACCAGATGAGAGCACAGCACACTTATGGACTTGATACCTATAATGGACTCAGCTGCTATGGTTCTGCAGAGTTAACCTGCAAGCCTCCACAGGGTTTCCATCTCCGATGCAGGCTGCTGGTACATTTGAGAATAATGACACAGCTAATCCACTCCTGTATTCTGGATGAAAATAAATTATTTCTCTCCTTTACTCCCAATTAGCACAGACCAAAAGATTACAGTTCTTGGACTGTAAAGTACTTCTTTAGTTATAAAGCATTAAACCATCTTATTAAATCCTTACAGGTTGGACCATGTCATGCCATTACACCACAGTGCCACAAGAATGAGGACTCTAACATCAAACCCACAAATTCTTAGAAAATTCTTAAAACAATACTGTAACCCTCTTTCCTACATCTTGCATTAGCTTTTAAAAACAGAAGATCCACTATCCAGCACCATCCAGCTCTAAAGGAAAACTGGCAACAGCCAAGGCATAACTTTATAGCACAGGAATCTAGGTAAGATTTGAAAAAAGTCTTTAATAGCATGCATCTAAGCATAAGACAATTATTCAAGTCTTTGTCGAACACAGTTTTAAGCTCATAAGGTTACATCTCTATGTTTACTTCTTAAAAATAATAAAATGTTTACTTCCTAAAATATTGCAGTTTAGCACTGGGTACGGACTTCAGGAAATATTCTGAAATTAAATAGATGCCTATTTTCTCTTCTATGTTACTACAGAAAATATCTATTCATAAATACTCTGCCAAAGAAACGGTAATCACCATCTCATATATGTTTTCTTGTACAACACAGCTAGAGAACACTAGCTAGTATATGGATAATTCATAGTAGAAAATCATACCCATGAAGAAATCCTGACTGGAAGGGATACCCTCCCAGTTGGGTATCAAAGTAATTGTTCATATACAACACATCTCGCTTAATGTTTCATCCAGTGGTTGAAGAAGTGGTGTTTTCTCACTTATCTTCAGAGGAAACAAATTGTTTGAAGTGTTCTCACAGTCCACCCACGTTGCAAAGTGCTCTTTTGCCGTCTCTGGAGATATTGCCCCCCAGCAAAAGTATTCAACTCTATTTTTTTCTCAAACCCTAGAAAGCAAGTCGCACCCAGGACCCCTAGGACAGCTCCTTTGCATATGCAGCAGTGCGCTGCTTCCCTACAGGAATTGCAGGTGCTCCCACAAAGCGACGGGGACTGATCTTTTGCCTTTTTCCCTTGTTTTCCGTTGTTTGTTTGCTTGTTTTTTGCCAGCTGTGCGCGCTCAGAGGGAGCACAGGGAGCGCGCAAGGGCCTCGCAGGGGCCGCCTTTCGCCACCAGGTGGCAGCAAAGGAGCCCTCATGAGCAAAGTAGCAGCGGGAACGTCCAAATACAAAAATAATTATTTTATATTTTTTTAGTTAAAAATAAATAGGTATATAAATAAATACCCCAAAAAATAAAACGGCAGAAATACCACCAAAACATGCCTGTAAGTTTTTTTGCCTTTACCGTCTACCCGCTAGATGACAGCAGCGCAACTGGGCTGAAGCAACCGGTAATGGATTTATGGAGAAAACGATTTTAGCCCCGCTGCTAAACCCGCGGAGAGCAATGCAGTTAAGAAACTCTCATTATTGGCCATTTTCCTGGAAATTACAGTGTTCTTTGCTTTTAGGCTTCCCGCCTACAGGCCTCAATGATTTACAAAAATACATTTCTACATTGTATGCAATGCACTTAAAGCAAATGTACTCAGGCTGAAAAAAAAAAAAAAGAAAAAAAAAAAAGGACAGTTAAGTATTGTTGCATATTGTTACTTTAATGCTTTAATGTGAATAATTACTTTGTAATGTCAGCTATTAGTCTTGTAAAATGCTTCTAAGATTTACTCCCATAAGCTGGATACATCTGATCTTCCAGACAAAAAGCCTGTCTACATGAAAACTACAGCAAGCCAGGAGACTGAGTTCCCCAGTATATTTACAGTGCTGTTTGATTTTATAATACACATACTAATTTTATGCCAATGGCTTTGCATTAAAATACAGCTACACTTTTGCTATAGCCTGAGCACAAATTAAAGCAACATATTATTTTAACCTAGGTCTTCAAAGAAGTTATGGTACATACTGCAGCAGATAAAGTAGTTGATAGCACAAACTTGATTCAAGCTTGGACCAGGAGAGGAAGTAGAGATTAAATACACTTACCTTCCTGTTTCCCCATAACTGAAGATGAAACCACCCCAAATGAAGTCAATGCACCAAACCCTGCAGGGTATAAATAGAGCATGTCCAGGATTCAGAGGGGGCAATATACACTTGTCCGCTTTTATCCTTTTCCTGGCTTATTTCAAAGCACTTTCTGTGTGAAGAGGGGCAGTATTGGTATACAATACCAGCTTCCCGCGTTACATGCCCCCATGAGGTTCACCTGTGCAAGTGAGGGCAATCCTCAGCTCAGCAGCAGTGCGGCCCTTGCTCAAGCATAGAGGTGTGAGGGGTCTGCAGCACACAGGGAGCTTTGTGGAGACAAAAGGAATAAGGCAAGTGCTTCTCTCTTTTTATTTTATTAAATCTCTTTGTCATTTCTTCACTTATTTTAGATCGCCTATTTATTGAGGTACATCAGCTTAATTGTCAGACTCTTGTTATTTACTTTTGTTCCCTTCCTTTACAAAGGACCTTTTTCATGGCTATATCACATCATCTAGAAACTTTTCACTGTATACTCTAATTCCTACTTATACTCTAGTACAAATTTTGCTCCATTTTTTGATGCAGCTTATTAAAAAATACTTATACTATCTCTTTTGGGGTTGACAGAGTTGCTACATGTTCAGCAAACATGACACAGGGGTGAAAAAACCTCACCTCAGATAATTATTTTGATGAGAGTTCAAAGATTTCAAGATTCCTGTGTTTTTTTTCCTTTTCTTTTTCTTTCACTCCTTTGACAAAGCATAAGAAAACATTTATGAATTTAAGGCAGCATTTTGGTAAGTGCTAAGTTGCTGCAGCAGTTGATTCAGTCATTAGTAATGTATAATTTTTGTTTGAGAAGGCTTTGGGATATCCTGAATGCTACTTTGTCCTATTTTGCTCTATTGAAATCATAGCTAACATAGAAAGGTGAAGATGGTGATGCATGTTTACTAGAACAAATGGTCAAATTATTGCTTATATGGACCATATGTACCCTACTAAAGATAGTATCTGGCCCAAATCACTAGTCAAAAGAATAAGGCATTATGAAAAGTAGCTTATTTATAGTTTTCTTTTGAACTATAGCTGTAAAGCAAGTTCTGTGATGCTCAGAGTATTTGTTTCTTTTCAGGATCAGTTCCGTATGCTGCACAGGAACGTTATAATATAGTGATGTCAAACAAATTGTATTTGTGACAAAAATTTTGGAATTCAAATAAAACAAGGAAGGGGAATAGCTTAATAAAAATGATTTATTGAAAAACTGCCATCAACAGTATTTGGCTGCATTAAGTAAGTAAAACGCTGAGGGTGAGTATGGTAATCAGGATGCAAAGAGCTAGCACAAGGAGCAGGATGATTCGGCAACATTTGGAATGCTTTTTTTCTCTCTCTTTCTTTTTTATCAAGGTATCATACCCAGGAGTATAAATATCCCCCATCCAGAACTGTAGGTCATTAGGATTTTCCTAAAAGAAAAATCAGAAAATGAACTCAGTTCCTCTGTCTTGCACATAAAACCATTAGGACATAGCTAGAGTATTCTGGCTATCATCAAATTGTGATTAATGAATTTAAGGCATCATAACATAAATGCAAGAGACTTTCGCTTGAACATAGGTTATACTATGCCAGATTCTGCAAATGTTGTTCCACTGGGGAAAATTAAAACCATATAATTTTTTAGCCAAGTGAACCAAGTGGAAGACCCCAGCCATTGTAAAGTGATTAAAAGACCTGAAGAAACCATTTCAAATGGAAGATGTTAATTTACGCATGCCGATGGAAGTCACTATCCAAAAAAGGGAACAATTACAAAAAAAAGTAACCATAAAAGGGTCAACCCATGGTATGAGCAAGGCTGAGGAGATATATGTTAACTGATAAAAGAAAGATATTGTTTAAATGGATATTTATGTGACTGTCTGGTATATCAGTTCCTTGTTGATGGATCTCCCCCCTATTTTTCTCTTGTGAGTTAAAAACTGTGCAGTCCCCATTTTATAGGTGGGAATATGAGCTATGGGCTGTGGTGACAGAAGACTTTCTCTAGTCACAGAAGTCACCTTCGGCCAAACTGAAACCATGGGTGTCTGATCAGATGTAGGCTTATTTTCATGGTGAGGCTCCCGCTAGTGTTATGTGTGTGCAGGAAAGCACGTTCATCCTCGCTTCTGGAACCCACCAGGAGTGAGCAGAACATGCTGCCTTGCAATTGGTGCACACATATCATCACGTGTTGCTCCCATGCATGTGAGCAGCACCTTACCTTGATGTGGCTGGCCAAGTTGGAGTGCAGGGAATGCCTGTCAAAGTCTTGCGCGGTCCAGGAAGGAGTCTTTTTCTTCTCTTCCCAGTCACCCTCCACGTAGATATCTCTGTACAAGGGGTTGCTTTTGATGGTGGATTTAAGGGTGATGGGTGTAATGTGTTTCCCAAGTGCTTTATCTATCATTTCTTGGCTGACCCCACTCAGTTCTAAGCCAGGTAGCTCTGTGACATTTCTCTTTTCTCTCTGTAAGACACAAGTTAGAACAGAAGGTGGCTTTCATCTTCATTTACCTGTGACACTGGCCCCTTTCCAGAGTTATCATAGTACAGTTCATAGTAACAGAGTAGAAGCATTTTTAAAATTACAAATGGACCAGTTTTTCTTGTCCTGGGAATCATCTACAGTGAAATAAGGGGGTCTGACTCTTTGCTCTGTGTAGGTTTCTTCCTTCTGTGGAAAACACGTGGGCACAATATGAAGGTCAAACTTCTCTGCTGACACGTACTGGCACAATGAGACTTGCAGGAAGAAGAGCCCTACTGTAGATGAAGGAGCACCCCAGTGCAGCTTGCAGTTCTGAGAAAATCCAGGGGAATGCAATGCCAAAGCAGAGTAGTGAGCATAGAGCTGAGCAGAGGCACAAGGGTTATAGGGTCTGGCTTTCCTGGAGATGCATCTTAGAGAGCAGGGGTATGACATGCGTCAGGGGTATGACATGAGTGAAAGAAGTGCTGAGGCAGCATGGCAAGGGAGAGGGACAGCTGCAAGTTGGGGGTGAACTTCCACTTTTGGTAGGAGCTGACTGCAATGTAACTTCGTTACCCACCTCCTGCCTCAGTGCCCTTGCACACACATAGAGCGTGCAAGTCAGTCTGGGGCAGGCAGACGTAGTGCCTGAGTGGAAGGTGAAAACGGAAAGAAGCAGAAGAGAAAACAACAACCTTTGTCTAAGCAGCCCTGAGAGATAGCATCGTGCTGGCATCATTCTTATCACCAAATGATGCACAAGCGACAAGGTATGTTTCCCATCAAGAATTATCGTTAGTAGGTAGGTGGATCCTCAGTGTCCTCCCCGTCCCTCTGTTAGTTCATGATTTCCACATGTCATTCCTAAACCTTGACATAGTCCCTGACAATATTACCCTTTGCATTGCAGTTGGAGCTGGCACTGAAGCTCACTGCATTCTCCTGGCTAGATTTCAGCTGAGCTGGTGTTTTTAACTGTCATTTCTTTCTGACTGTGTTTATTATTATTATTATTATTTATTTCTCATTTAAAATATGTCAAAGACCTTAATAATGCTTCCCTCAGGCTTGCTGTATAGTTGAACTTGGAGAACATTTTGCTGAAGAAGGCAAACTGTCTCACCAGGGGATATTCAGTCTCCTTAGGCTAAAATGTTGTGAGAAGAATGTGACTTTTAAAGCTGTTTTAAATTAAAAAAAAAAAAAACTCCAAAACAGGGCATAAAAGGCATGATGCAAAATTTGTTCATAAAAGAGCCCTTTGCAGCAAAACTTTTTTTTTTTTTTTCTTTGCCTGAGGACTACCTTCCCTCTTGTGGGCAATGATGAGGCATGGGAACAGGAGAATGTGGTACCTCGGAGGAAAACCAGCAAGGAAATATGATGGGAGGAGCAATGTGATTTTACCATAAAGCTGGAAATTAGGGCAGGAGAAGACTTTGGAGGGCAGACATAGAAGTGCCAAGAAAACGAGGAGAATATGCTTCAGTGCTGCTGAATGTTCAGTCGTGACACTTTTGCAATAGCTATATCTTAGAGAGTAGTTAGAAAAAAAAGAAAGAGGGAAGTTTGAAAAATAAACAAACAATACAAGATTTAGGTCCAACAAATGACTCAGAGAAGTAGATTGCATGAAACATATGTATTTACACAAAAAGCAGAGAAAGAGAGGGGGATTAGAGCACAAAAATATACCTGCATGTATTAATTCAAGGCGAAAACTGTACATTTCTTGTTTTAACAGGGGGCAAGATCTTCCAGCACCATTTTCACAGATTTCTGTTCCTTGATTCTAATTCAGGAGAATAAATGTTTAAAGAGAGGAGAAAGTATTGTAAACCAAGGCATCTGTGTACATTACACAACTTATATTCACCGTGTCTGTGAGAGAACTTGAGTCAGGGTGGAACAGTCCTGCTCTAAATCCAGCATTATAACCAGCTTGTGTCATCCCTCGCTAAAATGGGGCAGAGAATATCTCATCCTGAAAGCAAGAGTGGTTATGAACAAAATGAGAAACTGTAGTTGAAATGCATTGAGGAAATATCCACAGCCATGCTAACACCCTATCAAACCCAGGATAAACAAGGTTAGTCTCCTGGACATTTGCCCATCCAGATCCCACAAGAAGGGTTCAATCAGAAGCCTCAATGACAAGCAGATTGGACAGTGTAACACAATGGACAAAGAGGGATCTCGGGGACCCCCGGAAACGCAGCTGCATCAGGGATCACGATCCAAGCAGGCAGAAGCTGTTTGTGCTGCTATGCCTGCAAGCCAGGCCACCAGATTCTGCAGGAATTGTTTTGCAACAACTCCTCAAGCCAAATAGAAGAGAGTGATTACTGTATTAGCAAGTAATTTGGGGAGGATTGCAAACTTCTGTTGTGCAAAGCATGTTGATGCTCCCTGAAGAGTGCTCCCAGCATGGCAAAAGACATTTTTCTTTTATAAAGACCTGTTCCTAAGAGAGGCAAAAAGGTCTGATGGACAAAAAGCAGCTAGGTAGCAACGTAAATCAATCCCCGTAGTATCTGTAACAACTGTATAGATATTGCAATACATCCATTCAGTAAATAAAATTTATTTATCAAAATGTATAATTACTAGATCTTTCAAATTTCCCTTTTGTATTTTCCATTCATCTGATCTAACAGAGGGTGCAGAGAAAAGTGATCAGTAAGACTCCCCATGACTAGGCAAGCAGATGTGAAAGCCGATGGGGCAGACAGCTCACTTCAAGGACTCGTCATACCCATGAGCACAAGGCTTCTTGTCAAAAAAAGGAAATGAAGAGCATCAGATGTGCTTTGCAGGAACGTGAAGCAGGATCATATACCAATGGTCCCATACACTGGGAGCCAACCTGACATGGGGAGAAGATAAGAAGATGGTTGTAACCCTAAGTGCTAGCACTCAGAAACAGCATTATTAGAGAAAAAAGAGAGGCCTTCGTCCTGCTTTTGTTACAGAGTGTCTGGAGTACTTTTGTCCTGGTAAGTAACTGTTTACTTGAAGGAAGCTGTTTTGTCCATTGTTCATTGCAGAGATCCGCAGGGTTGTGAGCATGTTACATAAAAACTACTGTACAGAGTCAGCCCAAAGCTGCTGCCAATCTTGCAGCTGGTGTCTGGCCGTGGCCAGTTGCAAATGTCTAGGGAAGGCGAAGGGAACAGGAGAAGTATGTAATGCTTATCTGAGCCAAGGGACAAGCAAGGGACTGTAACCCTAGGACATAGCTAAGAAGTGAAAATCTTGTCTTGCCAATTCAAACACACGCAAAGGATGACCTGAGAGAAAAGCTAAGGCAAAGGGGTTATTTAATGTGGGCACTACAATGTGTGCAGAGGACTGTGAATTTCTTAAGTACCACCAGCAGTGAAGCAGCACAGCATTCAAAAGCAAAATGCTCTTCAGAAGAGAGAGAGAAAGTTGGAGGATATAGGCAGGAAAGAAAGCCTAGGAATTGGAATGACTGGCCAGATAGCCCAAAAGACGGCAATGCAGCTCAGCTCACAGCAGTGGAAAAAGCCAATTAAATTGGATGTATTCTTGAATTTGAAAACTCAGTGTGGGGCAGAGAGTCCAGAGAACTGAGTGCTTTCGGTGTCCAGAAAGCTGCCAGCAGCTAGCTCTGCTCAGAAGAACCAGCCTGTGCTCCTCATGCTGCTTCTCATGACGGCGGGCTGAGATTCCTGAACTGCTTTATGGACTATTGCATTTAAAGTAATACTAAGTAAGTGGGAAAGCAAGGCGAAGAGAATGAGCAACAACAGCTTTTGTCTGTTAGAAATACAAAAATACCTTAGAAATATAAAATTGTTAGAAATATAAAGAATAGTGTTTTATAGTAGAAATAAATCAAAATGCTTATAGGCAGAGGGAACACACCAGAGCACATAGGGGCACTTCAGTTTGCTCTATCTCCTGATAAAGGACTGGAGGTTTCCCAAGAAACAAGAGCTTCTTCAATGGCTTCTTGGGCAGGGACTTGCTTTAATGGCTTCACACATATGGATGACCACCCTTGAGCGAGGAGCTGTCGGGGGGAGCACACGGAAACTGTCCCAAGCCGCGAGGGAGCTGCGTGATGGGGCCTACTGGGGTGGCTGCCCCTGACAGAGCCCCATGGATGGATGTGCTTCCTCACGCCAGGACGGGAAGCAGAGCCGGCAGCTGGCGCTCCCACCAGGGTGGGGAATAGCCCCCGGCTCCCAGGGAGTCTGGAAAAGGGGAATGAGGAAGCAGAGCCAGCAGGGTGCGAGCTGATGCAGCTGGGCTGCTGCTGAGCCCAGCTAAGTATCTCCAGGGCCTCCTCTGTGCTGCGCTGACATATCTATTTATTTATTTATTTTAACCGGGAAACAGCTACTGCCTCTTTAGAGTAATTTAACCCAGTCAGTCTCCTATCAGGGTAGTAGAAAGATGAGAAGAGAAAGAGGAAAAAAAAAAAAAAAAAGGTAAAACAGAGGAGGCTGCTGCAAGCTGTGCAGACATATAAACCAGTAAGATATTAGCAAGGATCACTAACACCACATACACTTGCTGGAAAATGCTATGAAAATGCTACAACAAGTGGTAAACCCCCTATTTAATTGAAATAACCACCATGAAGATGATGATTCCCTTCCTGAAGTCAGTGGGAAAACTTCCAGGGATGTCAGCAGCGTGGATTCGGGGACACTGGCAGCTGAATCAACAGCAGAAGGCTCAAACTTACTTGCCGTTTGTCTGTAGATGCCACAAACAAGCTAGAAGAAAACAGGGAAAAAATTAGTCATTGTTATGCTTACCTGTGAATAGACTCTGTTGTGCCACCGCTGCACTGCAGGTAAAGCTGCTTCTGGGAATTTCATGAGGTGGGCTTGGAGGAAGGCAGAGTTTTTCACCAAAGACTTCACCTCCAGATGTAGGAATTTATCGGGGTGGTTGTTGTTTGGCAAAACGGAGAAATCCATGTTCCTCTGCTGTCAAGTAATAATGAAAACAGCCCAAGCTCCTGCTTCCTGGCTGTGCATGCTCCTTCTATTATTAATGACGTGAAGAGAGATACGACAGTTTCCTGAAACTGTATCTGACCCGTTTGGTGTCAGGCTCACTTATATCATCTACCTATGATAAAAGATCATTTCGAAGTGGCAGAGAAGACAAGACATGTTTCTCTAAGTGCTGAGCTTAGGTTTTCAAGTTCAGGGTCTATTTTGTTGGATGTGTGTTCATTAAAGCTAACAGAGTATCAGTGAAGAGATGCACGAGACACTTAAACACACGCCAGCACTTCCTCAAGTGACCTGTCAAAATATCAAGTTTGTGGTATTTCTAAGTAAGCTTTTTATTTTATTTTCCTCTCCAGAAAATTAGAAGCAGTTCGTAGTGCAAAGGCAGGAGTGACAAAAGTCTTCCTTTTCCATGGTGGTACCAAAATACGTCATGGTGTTCTGCTGATTAGTACCATTTTACTCAGACTGCTATGACATGCACTTTTATTTTGACTTTCATCTAAGGGAATTCCCTCTATCATCACAGTCATTATTTACAACCGACCAAAGTAACCTTCCCTTTAGGTTAACCTTGTATTCAAAACTTTCGGTTACCATTAGACATGTTTCATTTCTGATAACACTGCTGCACAGGAAAAGGTTTTTGAAAGTTCATGTTGAAATCTAGGAAAACCTACTTTTGACTGAGTTAAGCACTGGGAATTAGGGCATCATGAAACTTTTAGCTTGTACTTAGACCAGAGAATCATTAGGCAGAAATTACACTGGCAAATCCACTTTCCTTATACAGGATTTCTGAGATTAAAAAAATAAAATATAAAATAAAATAAAACAAGCAAACAATTTTTAGAATTTTAATAGTAGGAGGTGCTATTCTAGAAAGTAAATATTTTGAGATACATTTCAATTAAAATCACTTTTCTCATTAAAAACTCACAGTTTTCCAGTATTTATTTGCCATTATTTGTCGGAATACTTGTCAAAAAAGTATTCAAGAATAAACTCAAGATTTTCATATCAGCCTGTATTTGGGACCAGGGACAAAGAGGCAGTAGGGTTCATTTATACTGATCATTTCTCCTGACAAACCTCCTGATGAATTTACAATGTTTTCTTCTTTCATCACAGTGAAGACCTGAAGCTCCATAACACACCTCCATAATGTACTCTTAGTGACCATCATGATCATGTTCCTCCAGATCTAGTATAATATGTAGTTACTCTGTTTCTCTGTGAAGAACTTAAAGAGTAGTCACTAGCATTCTACAATACCTAGGTATATGAATCCATGTTGAGCATAAATCCCCCTTTGAGCTCCCTGTGAGCAGAAGATTTTTCCATGTTACTGTGGCATACAAGGTGTGTTGCAACTGTGAAAAATTACTTATTGACACTATTTCATGACATAAAACATAAAAATGCTCTGCTGGGTCCAACCACCCAAGCCCAGGATCTAGCTGGCTTTTTTTTCCTATTTTTTTTTTCTTACTATTCCTATGGAGTAAGTCAATAACTTAAGACTGCAGTAACCAATGACACCACAGTCTTTCTCCAGACCTGTAATTGTCAGTTGCAAGTCTGGTACCTTGTAAGCATAGGTTAGGCTGTTTTTCTATACCTGCAATATCGTACATATATTCGCAATAAAGTCCATCAGGCAGCATTCTGGCCACTTACTCAATTTTGTGAGTACCTTCTGGAGTTCCTAGCAATCAAGACAAAACTTTGTCATCCAAAAGAGTTTAACATCATCTGCAGAGCTTACTCTCTTTCTCCAGACATAAATGAAAATGTTGAACAAACCTGAGCCCAGCATAATCCCTTGCAGACCACACAGCTGACCCTTCTCCATCCTGAAAGGCAACTGTTGAGCTCTGTCTTTTGCTTCCTATCCTTTAACCAGATTTCTAGTAATAAAATGACTATTCTGCAGCCCTATATCCAAATAGTTTCTCAAATATTCTTTAATGTGAACATTTGTCAAAGACTTTAAATCCAAAGATACCATATTTATCAGATTCTGTTTGTTTAGGACCCTACTGAAGCCATGCTCACTCTTTTCCAACAGCCCATGTTCGTCTGTGTATTCAGTGACCTTATCCTTTATTAAAAGCAATTACTGCAACTGGGAAAAGAACTTCGGAGTCCCTAACCAATAGTAGCAGGGTCTCCTGGACTCTCCTTTTTCTGTAGTTTTTTTTTCCAACCCCACTTGTTACTTATTAGCATCTAATTTACACAGTTGGTCTAATATCCTTGAATATTTACTTTAATGCAGCTTCTTTGATCACCCCACTAAAAGGAATGAGCAAGGTCTGAGAAACTGCACAACTTTTCAGCAAAAAAGGCTAGTGCAGAGAATTCATCGAACTTCTTTTTCACTTAACATCTTTGATATATTTTAAATTGGGCAAATGACACTGTCTTTGCCTTTGAAAATGACAAGGGAAACTGAATGAAAAAATAATTGAGGAAATCAAAACAAAACCCATCCTCCAGAATGAAACAACAAACACCAACCCCCCAGAATGAAAGCATATTAAAATTCTGGTATTCCTTTCTCTTTCAGAAAGGTTTAAGAAGGGGAACTTCCAGCTTTTGGTCACTGCTGTGTTTAGCCAGTTTGCATCTGCAATGAAGTGTCCCCGCTGTGCACTGGCCGAGCACAAGCCCTGTGCGCCACTTAAATCCTGCTTAATCCATCAAAATAGAGCCTAAGTGGGATTTAATTAGCAGAGAGGTCTACTTGAGCTCCTGTGAACTGGAGTGAATTCCACCTTTACTTGCCAGCTGAGCTTGACTGATTGGAAATTCATTAGCTGAAGTGTTACATATTCATCAGGCTAGAAGGAAAACATATTCATGCCAGACCATTAGCGAGGGGCAGGAAGGAAACAACTCCAAACTCAGCAATCGGGGGTTGTGAACGTCTGCTGGTGCAGATGGCAGGTACCTCCCTGAGCACAGCTGGGAAGCACTGCCAGATGTGAGCCAGCCCTGTGCCCTGCTGAGAGCATGTCCCAAACCACTGGCCGGGAGCATGCCCCAGAGCTGCTCATTGTTTTCCAACAAAACACTTGTTTTGGTCTCTGTTGCTCCTCCAAATTCTAAGGCAGTGCATCCAAACAGCAAAAGCAAAACTAACTTGCTCTGAAACTCCTTCAGAGAAAGAAGAGGCATCTTCACTTCGTAAACACAGACCTGCTTCCAAATGAGTCACATATATCTACTTAATCACTTTGAACTATTGATACTGGAGGAATTGAAGATGGAGCTGAAACTATAAACTGATTTCACTCACTGTATTTATAGTGAATATTCATTTGGCTGTGCAGCTTTTTATCCTTGGTCATCCCCATTCATATTTCTTTTCCTTCGCAATGTGCTGCAAGGATGATCAGCGTAGAGTTCACTCAGCTCCTTATAACAGATACAGCAAGGGTTAAAACAAGCTTCTCTGTTTTGTAATAAAGTCAACTTTATTGTTCATGGAATACTTAGAAACAGCAGAGCATAAGCATTTAATATTGAATGGTTGATACACCCAGGTGAAGACAAAAAACAAAAAAAGGTTTTCTGGCCCTTACTTTGGAGACATTAACATTTGTTTGATTTTTTTTTTCGCTCTAAGTGATTTGCACTTGCTTTATTCCAGCAAGTGCAAAAGTATTTGTAGGATTGGATTCTGGGTAAGGATGAAGAAAACTTAAAATAACCATCGTACTTTATGCCTATCAACTACAATAACTCCATTATATTTTCAAATGTATGTCTGTGAAACTGAGGAGTTATGTGCAACAGCAGGCAACAGCAGCTGAACTTTCTGTGCATTGATACCACACTGTGTCATTTTAATTATAAAAAATATATCTTCACACTCTGTAATGTCAGAGATATTTTTCTTTTCTTTTTTACATTTTAATAGCAAAGGATATTTAATTTAAAGTCATACACTAGCACATCATTAAAGCTGCAGTTTTGAATGCATGGCAGTATCTGCCAAATGTAAGGGATTACAGCTATTTGAAAGCACATATATTGATTTTACTGGGAGGTAGGAATGCCACTAAGTATTCTTCCTGAATGTGACTGCCATGCTGACTGGCGAGCCTCAGCATATTAAATCCTGTGTGGGTATCTACATCACATCTATAAAGGAGACTTCATGGAGAGATTTAAAAAGCATAATTGTACAGATCAAAAAAGTTTAATTCCTTTCATTTCCTCTAAGCACAAAATCATACATTGAATTGAATTGTGCCCTGAATCTATTACTTATGCCTATCAAGAAGCATCGTAGTTCAACGCACAGTAGTTACTACAAAGATGTCAGGTGCTTCCTAGTCCAGGTCTACTGGAGCGTTGCAGTAATTTAGCATGGATGGAAAGTTCCCCTTTCTGTATTGCCTTGCAGGGATGCAAATTCACATTGAATCGCTACAGTCATTACTATATCCTGTGATGCCTTTCAGACCCATTTCTCCAGCTGTCTTGCCTGCAGGGCTGCCCATGTATTTTCAGAGCATGTATTTCAGAGCATGACAGAGCTTGTGTTAGGATATGGAAGCCAAGGTCTTACTCCTTTCCTATGGCCAAGTTTGAGGGTTATGCAACTGACTGGAGATGTTATCTCTACTCCACTGATTACTACTTTATTATACCTTGCTTTTCACATATGAATCTTCATAAGGGTTATATCCACCTGCAGCCAGAGAAAAGTCAGGAGACAGGAGCATTTGCTGTAGGCATCACTGTGGCAGTTCCCTGCTCCTAAGCAGGGCTTGATGGATCCTGCTATCAGACAGGGGATGCCCCAAGAAGAAAAATGCAAGTAACCAAAGAAGCTTTACTTTTTATTGAAAATGTAAAAACCATGTGAATCATGTACAATATTTTCACATAAGGAAAATTTTAGCTGTTTCATAACGTTTCACAAAAGTGTGAAACATTTTATTTTTATAAAGACTTTTTCATAAGACAAAGATAAAACTAAAGTAGTATTACAAAGCTATTTTCTAAATCATCAACAGAGAACTGAAAATGTTTAACAGATTAACATATACAAATGGCAGGAGGAAGGATTCTTCCGTTTGTAAAACTGCAAGAGGATACACAAAGGTATAGAGGGGCAATGGGTCTTTTCTTTCAAAACATTTAAAATCAAGTGACATGTTAAAACAGTACAGACATGGTTTCATAGGATGGTACAAATTCTAGGACTGCATTTCTCTACACTACCTCGAACAGTGCAACAGTGATTCAGTGTAAATCTTTACAGTGTTTCATTGATTCAATACTTGTGTTCAAGTATGTGTCCATGAGAATGATTAAAATCCCTACTTAGCTATTTTGATTTTCCTGTTTATAATAGGTTACAAGTTACAGTAGATTATCCCCTATAGCATGTTTCTAAATCAAATGAACTGATTTTACAATACATTCTGTAATAATCTGTTCAAAAATGTTAGCTTACCTCAACATCTGTTGCAAAATACACCAAGATCATTCTGACTCTGAATGCCAAAAATAAAATTAAATTAAAAAGGGCTTTATTTCCATATACAGCAAAACTATTCAGCTAAATTAAAATAAATTCAAGATAACATGATATCTTTTTTTTTTTTTTTTTTGGCAACAGAGGGATGACCCCTACTGAAAATAAACATTTAAAATACTAATTATTATTATTTTTTAATTCTGATAAATGTATCCAAAATTGTTCATATAAAAATTAATTATGAAAACTTCAGAGGATAAAACAAGTAGGATGTCTAACCAAAACAATAAAGAATGTCTGGCAGGCAAAAAATAAATTAATTTGATTAAATTATAGGTAATTTGATAATATTTGGTCTGAAGAAGCGTGCGTGTGTGTGTGTGTGTGTTCATAAATAATAAGATTGCAAAGAGCTGAGAGCCAGCCAGCCTGACAAAGGTCAACTCTTTTGTTGCATTTTTTGCGCATAAAAGTCCCTGCATGTCTCACAGCAACGCTGATACCACCTCATGTCTTGACAGAGGTTCTTCTCTCGTATCACCCTGCAGTACACTGGCCACTGGTCTCCCAGGCACTTGAATGTTAAAGCAGCTGTGAAACAACAACAACAAAAAGATCAAATACACTTAATTAAGTGTAACATTTATTAGTGAAGGATCAGGTAGCAAAGGTGGAAAGGACACCACAGTGTTTCCATGGATGGAAAAGGAGAATAACGTAGTTCAGATTTCAATAGCAAAAACAAAATATTAATCTAATGAAGAAATACTGCCTATAATGAGCAAGTTGCACTGAAACTTCAAGAGAGGAATAAACCCATGTTTCTGGGATGAGCAAATTTGAGCACAAAACTGTTCCAGACTCCAAGTATTGCAGGGAGCAGCTCGGAGTGGTGCGAGATACCAAGACTTTGTGGTGTCTTGTAAATGAATGAGATTTGAATAAAACTACACAATGACTTCTCTACATTTTCTTGGTAAGTGAAACCAAGAAAAAGTGAAAGCAGACCTTTAAATTTTGTCTGACACTTTAGATCAAAAGGACACAAATGTATTGTATCACTAGCTCAAATGCTACAGATGCCACACCACGAGACATCCTTATAAGCACCAAGGCTTAAAGACAGTTAGCAAGTCTTGTGCTAAAGTTAGTAGAGCAAATTTGCTCTACCTAGGAAAATGAAACTTACAGTACAGAATCAATAATTATTGGTATAATTTCAGCAATAGGTCAATATACATTTCCGGTGGCCCAGTTACCTCATTTTTGCATCTCAAATGCCCAGATGCTGTGTACTTTTTGCTTTTTCCTCCTTTTAAAATGTATCTGAAATGTTTTAAAAATTATCTTCCTACTCCATTTGCCTGACTGCATTACCCTCTTTTTAATTACTCCGATAGATTGTTCCTCTTCCATGTCAAAGTCAGATCATTGCTCCTCAACCTCCCTGACCCTCTGTTGCCACTTCCTAACAGCAGTAATTCCTGTCTGTTGACTTGTTGCTCAGAAACCTTCAAAAAACTGGGAAAAGTACCACACAAGACTTTGCCTCCTCCTCCCAGTTCTCTTTAGCAGTTAGGAACATTCACATAGAAAAATCTGACTATTGTTCCTTTGCACAAAACAGACTTAAACAGTTTCATTTGTATCATCTCTTTTCGTTTGAAACCAGATATCCGCCCACACCCATTCAGTCGGTTCACTGAAGTCCTTTTACAGCGCTTATCACAGAAGGACCAGGGTGCCAAATTTGGATCTTAGGACCTTCTCCTATTCAATACTCAGAGCATAGATGGGAGAATAATGAAAAAATCACATGAGAAAGATTCTCTAAAAATCACCATAAACACAGAACTGAGAAAATCAGTCTCAAGGATGATTTGAGTTACTCTTCTTTCTTAAAAAAGAAAAAAGGATGAGAAATTGAGACTTTTTTTAAGCATAGAAATATATGACATAATCCTAGTCAACTTTCCACAGTGGTATCCACTAATCTATAGGATCTGTAGAGCGTAACGGGAACAGATCAGGAGGCCAAAATGGTCAATATGTTCAAGAGAAGCACAGCATACCACTAACATCTGCACAATGCATTCTGCTTGGACAACATAGTCCAATCCCTTTTCAAGGCACTTCAAATTAAGTCAAATTCGGATTAGTCTGAAGTTATATTTATTCATGTAAAACTTTGTGGTTTGTTTTGCTCTGTGACCTAAAGCTGTGTATACCTCCCTGGGTGGAGGGGCCAGTGATGGAGTGGTAACAGCCTCTTGCTTCTGAGAGATCAGCAGAACAAAGAGAGGCAAAATACAAAGGACAACTTTACAGCAGTGAAAGTGTAGATGAGAAGAGTCCTAAGTAACAGCTGCCACCTCAGCCAGCAAACTGAATCAATGACCACGGCACAGAAACATCGAAAAAGGGGTTAAAAACTTCAAACAGAGGTACCCTTCACTGCCTCAAAGGAAGGATTACACACATTAGACTTGCCTTCCACGCAGCAGTAATCTATTTGACAGGAGGGTTTATCTTAACAACGGTTCTGGAAAATCATCTGGAAAGGCCATGCTATCCTACCTGCAGCAAGTCTTTGAGTACGCCCCAGCCATACTCAAGGAACAGAGTAACTTTTTAGGGAGCTAATGAAAAGACCATCATTATCCCTTCGGGAGGAAATGGAATTACAATCGCAATTAGCAGAACTAACAGCTCTGTGTTTATGTAGTAATACAATTTCTATACGAGCAACAGAGACCTGGAAGAAGCTTCTGAAATTAATGCAGTAAATCTCTTCACATTAACAATTTTCTTTTGTATGTCCTTAGGCACCATGCATAGAGTACAGAAATCTGAGTTAAAGATAAGTGAAAATAATTATTTATTTAATAATTAATTATGTTCCTTAAATAAGGATGTCCTTGATCTCATGAAAGTATTTATGAGCCTTTGAAAGGAAAAACAGGAATTTTCTTATTTAGAAAATAGTTTGACAGGAGTGGCCAAATATATATGAAATCAATTCTTAGGTTCAAAATAAGAAATATTTTCACCTAGGATGTTTTGAATCCATAATATAAGATAGTCCCATAATATTGTCCTTCTTTGGATAACGAAATGCCTTACTCTGCTGAGGTACTGTCTCTGGCAGTATTTTTCACTGAGAAACGGTGACAGAGATGAGTATTTGGAAACAATTTCTCCTGAGTCCCTCTTCTTTGTTTTTAAACTGGGATTATCATTGTTCTATGCAGAGAAAGACTACAAAAAAGTACATCAGAAAGGTATCATTTTAATTGCTTACCTAACCTGGGTGATGTTATTGTGTTAACGTTAATTTTTTCATTGCAGGGTTGAAGATGACAGGGTCTGTAGGCTGCAGGCTTTTCCGAGGAAAAACATTCGTTGCCGTGCCTTCCTGTAATCTTGTGCATGCACTGGATGACTCGGGACTGCATTCCTTTTCCACAGGTAACAGAGCACTGGAAAGCACAGAGCAGAGATAGTTAATTGGAAAGGTATTTTTCCCTGTAAACATGAAAGTATTATGTCAATCTGGCTGACATCAATGCCATTACTTCAGATATCGGTAACCCAAAATTTCTGCCTTCTGCTCAGTTAGCTAAAAGAAAATGAATTAAAAAGTACAAAACATTTGGCATTATCACAAAAGCACTGATTTCAGCTTCCTCCTGCTGTCAAGGCCTGTTTTGCAAAGCCAGTGATGAGACTAAAGTGCAGTGATCTGCCCAAACAGAGAGAGGGCTGTTCTCCTCTTCCTGTTTCTTAATTTACTCATAAGAGTCAATGCCAGTGAGGGTGATGGAAAAAAAGGAAATGCTCATAGACACCAAGGGGAACAGCCTATGGCAACCAGCTCCCACTCCTCCTGCCGGTGCTTTCTTCATTAAGCAGAGTGATGTCTCCCCTTGCTTTACCATCACAGCTTCAAGTTTTCATGTGTGTCCCACAAATGAAGCAGACACATTGTGTGAGAAGATGCTTGACCTTCCATCAGCCTTCCCAGCTTGTTGCCACAGGGAATGAGGTGAGAAGAAAATGGTAAAATACTGTAACGATGGTAACTTTATGCTTTACCACTGTAAGATATTACCCCGGGAAAGAAGCTTCGGCTGTGTCTTACAAATGCATGCAAAACCTATTCCGGACCAAGGAAACCACCCTTCCTCTTCATTGACATTTTCTGAACAAAATTTCACAGCACATAGGCTATTATTAAGCCTTAAGGCTTTAAGCTTTAAAAAATTTAAAGCTTATTGTTAAGTTTTAATGGCTCTAAGGTAAAGCCATTACCATTGCTTTAGCTATACTTTCCTTGCAAAAAAAAACCCATATATACTGCAACTTGCTCCTACAAGCTTGCAATTCTGACTCAGGTAACTAAAAATTCTGTTTGGTTTTGAAAAGATTTACAACACATAACATCTTCAAATATTACTTTTAATTCTTACATTTAATGATGTGAACATCAGCTGCATTTTGATGCAGCATATTCTTTACATCACGTAGGGTCTAGCAAATTTTAATTTCCTAAATATTCTCAAAACATTTCCACCACATCCTTTAGATTCTGTATCATATGCCCTGAAAAGCAACACGCAAGCCAAATGGCCGTAGATACACAATAACAAGCCTCATTCCTTACTGCCTTGCACAGTCATTATCTCTGTATACTGGATGGCTAGTCTGATGTTGTATCTGCCAGCATAAACACACATTTTTGGAAGAGGCATGTAAAACTTTAAACATGCTAGCCTAAGCCAAAATGGAGCAGGGAAGTTTCAAGAAATAGCTGGAAGAGCATTGAAAAGAGAGAGACAGGGGGAAGACGCTATAATGACAGAAGCTTCCCAAACACCGTATCTCAAGAGGCAGACACTTGGAGATGCCAAGCCTACAAAGGAACAGTAACATTTGAGTGTAGAGTTCCAGCCCCTTACATGCTTCTGGGTGGCATTTTAAATGCTGTTATTCAGAGGAGAGATTTACATGTGTTAAATGGGGAACTTCAAAAACATAACCCAAGAGTGGTGAGACATTTCAGTCCAAAAGGGTTATGACAGACTAGGATAGAAACTAGAAGAGTGGTCTTGGAAGTGAGGATACAGAGCCCAAAGCACATCTCAACTTATAGCCACATGAAATTAAACAATGACATCCTAAAGGGGCAGTAAGTGGACTTTATGTGGACCAAAAAGGGACTTTCTGATCTCACTGACATAAATCAGGAGGAACTCCACAAAGTTAACAAAGCTGATGATTGAATTTTCAAATAATTATATCATACACAACGTGCATCCACGGACATTCAATGAAGAACTTTAGTGAAGAACAACTTTTCAATAGCAACCACAACTTAATGTATGAACCATTATGCTGCTTACATGACTAAATCCTGTTAGTAGTTAAATCTTTTCAAAGCTCACTCATGAACTTTGAGTTCAGTATGCTGTGTTTAAACTACATACGAAAGATTGTCAACAGAATTACTTTTCCTGAATTCTATGCCTTTTTCATGTGCAGCTAAAATAGTCTGACAAACATTACAGATAATAACTATGTGTTATGAGACATATATATATATCTATATATATACACACACACATCAAAATTTAATCACCAACAAAAGCCAGAACACTGATTTTAATTCTGCCAAAACTAGTGACTGGAAAGTCACTTCCTGGATTTTTGTTTCCATCGTTTCAGGCAAACTCCTATTTTGATGGATTAGTGATCAAGATAATAGGATGCTAAAATTAAGAAACCTTTTTTTTTTTTTTTCTTAACATGCATGTGTTCTCTTTAACCAGTTACAAAGAAAGAGGACAGGCAAGGTGGATGTGACACATATGATCCTTTGAAAATAATTTCTCTTTGGTTACCCCAAAAGAAGCAAATGAACCGTAGCAGATGAGAATAACACTGCGTTGTCATACTGGGCCCAAATGGATTATCTGCTGATTGTTGATAGACAACACATTACACACAGAGGTGCCCTTCTGGAGAACACTCTGCCAGCAACCACATCTTATTTATAATCAAAAGAGCTCCAACTTGAACACATTTAATGACTGCAGTTGAGAAAATTTCCAGCAAGTGGACAGATTTCTCTCTGAGGTAATCAGTGTTTAGGCCTTGAATAAAGAATTTAGCAAATTTTGTCATTAACATCTCAATTAGATAATTAACATCTCTTTAGTGCTTGAGCCACTGTATTTTGTGAAACAGTGGCTTTTGTGGGGTATCTCAAAGTGCTTTGTGAAGCAATGCAGTCTAGTTTTCAATCCAAAGACATATACATTTGCAAACTATTAATTTTAATTTGCGTGATTCCTTACTATCATGCCAACTTTTGAGGGGGAAACTGAATCTACAGGATAATAAGATGACATGAAAAACATGTGACAAAACAAGCAATAAATTAAATCACCAGTTTTTTTTCCTTTGTTCTTCCCGTACAGAATGGTACTAATATTTAACTTAACATTTATTCCTATTTTATTATACTGGAAAATAATAGTAAGGCTTGAAAGGTGATTTTGCAAAACTGTCAAGAGACAGGGCCTCCAAACTGAGGCTTTAAACTTTCAAAGCCAAGTTGATTGGTTTAGAATTAGAGAGAGTCTTTTCAGATCTACTAGTGTTTTTAAAACCAAGCAGAGATCTGGCAGTCAAGCTATTCTTCCTTGTTGAAACAACATCAGTAGCAGCAATGGAGTCTAAATTTAAAATTAATTTAACATTTCTACTGATTATCTGTGAATCAGAAAAAATAATCAGGTCACTTTACCATGTCCATGTCACCTCTACCACATATCAGGTCATATTTCTTTTAGCAAAATCTACACTTGGAGCAGATGCACACAGGGCAAAGGAACCATTTCTAGATAGTTATTTAATAGCACTCTAAAATAAAAGGAAAAAATTCAGACATTCATGCATTTTATTTGCACGAAATTAGGGAACATACAACTCAGGTATGGCATTTCACAACCATAGCCAACTGGATAGCAGTTGTATTTGCTAGCTATGCAGATAGCTCCAGAACAGTTCAGGTTATCTCCACTAAGTCATCTTAGATCTGTCTCCATGCAACACATGCACCAGCCAAATGTTGGTATAACTGAGTGCAGCCAGTGAATATGGGAGAATAAGGCACCCTTATTATTTTCCTTTTTACCTATGCAAAGGTATGGACTTGGTCCAATCTCACTAGAAGACTGCAGTTTCTGCAAATCAGCTAGCTGCAATGCAGAGCAATAGCCCTTATCCTCTCTTTGGCACTCACCTGACTGCATATGCACATTTGCATTCTAACCAAAGCAAGTTTTCCCAAACTCTCTCTTAAGCTTGACCCACTTTTGGACTTGCTCTCATTGAAAATATTTAACCGGAGGCAAATAACACTTGCTATATGTGCAGGTGTGACCTCTTAGGCAGCAATTTTGGCATGCAGTTAAAACTGCATAGCTTTTGTACACTTCTGCAGTTTCCATATTTAAAACTGTAGAAGTCTTTCAACTGACAGCAAATAAAAATACTTCTTTATATACTTAGCACTGATTTTAATCAGAAAGCAATACAGTCTGTCAAAATTATGTTTTACAAGCCTTTGTAAATATAAAATACGTAAAAATTACTGCAATTACCAATTCCAAACCAATGTGAAGCAATTTTCAGAGATTAAGCACATCACAGATTAATTTCAACTCATTGTTTCAATTGCTAGCTAGCAAGTCGAGAGTGTTCTTCTATAGATTTTTTTCCCTTTCTTCCAATGCCACTTTCATATGCTACTCCACACTGCTGTGGTAGTTCTTTACTTTTCCTTTCTGACTATTCAGATGACCTACATTTTAAGGCCATGTAGCTGATTAGCAAAAATTCCCGCAGGACAACTGTGTTTGTAGGTTTAGACTAAATGTTCTAATACGCAGCCAAAGTTTTTTTTTATGTGGCTGTTAATCTGTGCATTTTGGACAGAGTCCTAAAGGTACTGTAAAATCATTCAAGCAGCATGACATGTAAAACATTCCTGTTAAAGATTACAAAAAAATCCTGGATAAATACAGTTAAAAGATTTTTTTTTAAAAAAAATCTTCTTCTTTCTTTCAAAGAAAAGCTGTCCACACTATTTGAATTTTGTCCTACTTTTGAACTTCTTTTAAATGCACTTTCAGAGACAGATATCTAGGCGTTAAATATAACAATCCTTACACTTAGCATGCACGCCAATTACCCAGGATTCCTTCTTTCTGCTCCCTGCCAAAGATATATATTCTGGAGAGAATATATATTCCCATGGCCAACAGCTGAGGAAGGTGCTGTAATGCCTTAGTTGTTTCCAGCTGGCCTCCACAAGAAGTAGGAATTCCTAAATTAAGGGGAAAAATTGTCACTGGCAGACAGTAACGGTCAAAATGTATCTTTTCTGCCAAGACAAGAGGCAATCATTGCAGAGACGGATACAATCCACAGTGAAAAACTCAGTCTGTGACAATGTTAACAGAATTGACTTGGACAATTTATTTTCAAGAATAAATGGATTGTTCAGTAAAAGGTTTTTACAAGTCTAAGTAGCATTCGAAGTGGAGGGAGTGGAGTTCTTATAAGGAAACTCAATGATGACTTCTACTGGAAATTATTAGCAGAGCATTCCTAATCATTTATGTATACATTTTTCAGTTTCAGCATTTAAGCAGTTTCAACCTTTTAATAAAGCAAGTGTGAAACAACATGGAAAGCAATCAAAGATTAGTGAAATACTTGTTAACATGCTTACCTTTTCTTTGCTTAGCTTGCACTTTATAATATTTGCTTTTGAAGGCAAATAGTAAGTAAAATAGTGCATTTCTTTCTCTACAGACTTCAAATTGAGTTTAAAAATGTTCTTAAAGGGTGCTAAATAAAGCAAATCATCTGCAGTTTATATATTCTTTTTTTAATTAAAAAAAAAAAAATGTGAACAGTGCAGCTAATGCGGAAAAAAAAAAAAGAAAAAAAGAAAAAAAGAAAGAGACTTAAAGATCCAAACATAAGATGGAGTCCGAGTTCTCCCATGCATCATTTCCAGGAAGGTTGTTCTGTGTCTCTCATTTCTGACACACCCAACACCTCCGTACGCGAATGCCAAATTTAAATTTCAGAAGTTGTGCTAAGTTTAACTGAAAAATATTCTGCTGCTGGTCTCTACTAAGTTCAGCAGTTTCATTTGTCTTTTTATTATTACTATTATTATTTCCTTTCTTTCCCCCTTTTTTAAAATTTTACTTTCAGATCTTCTTTCTGGAGATCATCCAGCACTAGGTAACTGTTCAAAAGAGATAAAGTTGAAAGGAAGACAGACACAAGCCCTGGCTCACTTTTGATAAGCTGTACTAGAGATATGGCTATAATGAAGGAGATGGGACATTTTTAAAAATAAAGTTTTGTGAAAGGTAAGGAAAAGTAGTGACGAGAAGCCACTGAAAAATTATGAGTATAATTTGAATGCCAAAAGTAAATAAGGCATTTAGTGCAATATGATTACTAGAGAGATTGTTTTTTTCTAGACCTGCATATGAAAATTTCTCCCTTGGCAGCCCATGCAGAGAGCATCACTATTTGCTCAGAATCAGCATTTGCTCCATCTTGATTGATAGATTTGCTGAACTAAACACACTTTTGGCCCACAAGTAAAGTCTGGCTTCACTTTCCTAGTGAAAAGGTGAGAAACAGAAGTGAGGTGGGAAAAGTGAGATGAAAAGAGGCATTAGGGTGGAGCACGAACCTCCTCAGGCTCAGGGGGACTGATGACCCAGTGCGCAGGTTATGTACAGGTTATGCATGGATGGGGTACAAGACCCTAAATTTGGAAGGAGAAATCTCTTGAAAGACTGAAGTGTGTTCTAATGTGGCACAGACGGCATGGATTTGGATCCCTTTTAAAACAGCAAAAGAGAAAAAGGGATGGATTTTTTTTTTTCTGGTAGATTATAATGGCTTTAGCGACTTCCAAACCTCCTTTATGTAGATTTGTCTCCGCGCAAAGAGAAGTCTGATTATGCACCTATTCTTCCTCTCTGATTCCCAATACTAAGTTCCTCAAACATTCAAAACAAAGACTTGAGAACACTTGAGACACTTGAGAATAAAGCCGCAAGAATTCCATGCATGACAATGCAGAATCTTGATTCAAAGAAACAACAAAATGTTTTACAATCTCTCGCTTCCTCCCCACCCCAAATCAAGGAAGATATCAGCATTTTCCTCTTAAAATAAATTATCTATATGAAAACACATAAAATAGCTGGAATGCTGCAGTAGCAATAGGAAGCAAGGTTTCCCTAAACACTTCACAGAAAGTACAAGACGGACTTTACTTTCCATATATTTTCGATTTTGTTTTTAGGTTTTCTCTAAATCTACATTTAACACAAAAACACATACAAATTTCAACCAGATCAGTTCTAGTACATCTCTCCTCCTGAAAAAATAATTCTTTTTTCTTACCTGGGACATCAGACACACTTTTAAAGTAAAAAGTATTTTACAGTTGAATATCCCTGGATTTTACAAACAAATAAGCTGGTGAACTTTGACACATGCTAAAACAATGTTCTACATAGCCGTAGGAATCTACTTATTGACTATACTCAATAAACTTAATATATCCTTAAAGAACACATTTAGATTTCAAGAAGAGCCTAACTCTTCTAAGAAAGTGTTAGGCAACTGGTAGATAATGCAAGTCAACACTTTCACCATCATATTTTTATCTCTTTTCTTTGGGTTAAGGACACCTAGCCAAAAGTATGTTCCTGTTTAAGTTTAAATACATCTTGGCCCTGTGGTATACTTGCTAAGTCAACAAAAGGCCATGTATACTTCCACAGGTCAAACATAAAATTATTTACATGCTTTTCAGTGATGCGAAGTCTTAGTCTTTATTTTCCCAGTTTTCTAACTTGCCTTTGTCCTTCAGAGTTTTTTAAAGAATGTATATGTATTTATATACACAGCAGAAACCCAATATTTAGCTTCTCTGTGTGTGTGTGTGTGTGTTAAAATAAATCTATGGTGGTTGTGACGTTTTGAGATGAAGAAAGTGAAAATCTCATCTGGACTAGTCTTTTAGGAACTTCTTACCCTCCATACAAGGAAACAAACTCCTTTCAGCAGCACTTTTACAGAACTGGGGTTTATTTTCAGGGTCTCTACAGATATTTTACAGTTCAAGCCACACTAAATGTTTACCTAAGGACTTCTGTTGTTTTTAAAGTGTCCCAGCAAATAAACCAACAGGAGAAATTATTTGTTCAAGCCATGTGAAAAAATCAGTAATTCAGGTGCAACTTGTGCAAGAGAATTCACACTTAGGGAACTAGACTCTATATTGTCAGCAGTTTAAAAAAGCAAAAAGACAAAAAACCCACACCTTTTGATAACATATTGTATATATTACTGCCATTAATGCTCAGTGATAAAGAAGAAATTGTACCACACACTTCCTGATACTTCACATATCTGAGATACTAGTGCATGCTCTTCTCTGTGTCAAAAGATAATTTTCCAGGGATGAAAACTATCATAGGACGTGCAATCAGGAATATTACATCCCAAAAGAAGCCAGATTTGAAGTCCTGATAATTAGACTTTTCTCTAAAATTTATTGAAGAATTTTGCTGTGGTCTGATGAAAAACATACTCTCAGACTAATTCCATATATTAGCCCTTGAATATATCATTTAATGTTAGCATACATTACAGGGCCTGCCTGCTTCTCTGCACCTCTGTACCCCTGTAGCTTACCAGTACAAAAACTATTATGATATAGTAATTAAACTATTATGGCATTTCTAATGAAAGGGCAAGTCAGAGAACTCGCCAAGAACATAAGCAGAATGTCACCGGAAATAAAATGTTCCAAGAAGCCTCTTTCTTCCCAAAGCTTCTATTGTCTGATATTTCTGACTTTTAAGAAATAAATTTATGTCCAAAAATACTGTTCTGTACAACAGAAAGTTAGACATTTTCCTTTAAATAGCATCATGACATGCAGTGCTCTCATTTTTTTTCCAGTACTGTTAAAAGTAAATGAAAGAACTCAACCTATACAACGATTGTATTTCTGTTCACTGATTCTTTTGTATTTTAAATCAGAGAACTAAAGTGATAGCAAGTATCTAAGCCAAATGGATTTGAAAGAGATTTAAAGAAAAATACAGTTTGCGAGAAAACTGAACTTCAAGAACTTTTTTGGCTGAAATAGTATGACTCTTATAAAGATCATTCCTTTTGAAAGAAAACATTAAAATAGAAACAGAAAATGAAGTAAAAGCATGTTTCATAGGTTATCAACAAAACTTCTACTCCTCGGTTTTCTGTTCAAAATGTATAAACACAACCAGTGCAAGAAAACAGAATCCCCCCAGAATGATTCTCTTTTGTTAGTAGGAAAATCATGTTGCAAGGTAACACTTCCATAATGTATGACGAGGTGACCTAAAAGTAGGACTGTCTTGGGGGACCTGTCAAAGAGGTCAGAAGGAAACGCCGGTAACCCATGCAAGCTGTTGTGATCCTGTGATAAATGCAACAAAGAAAGATCATTACTCTTGCGTGAACTCTGTTTTATCTTAACATTATCAGAAGTACTTGTGGCAAGATTAAAAGAAGGAACTCTAGAGATTAAATATATACCTATGAACAATAGCCTTCTGCAATGCAACAGCACAGAGAAAGCAAAAGAAATCTTTCTCTCAGTTTTCAAAGATCTATAATATTCTCTGTAATTCATTAAAGCTGGTAGCTGAATAATATTAAGTATCTATTCTGATTGTTTATTCAGACAGAAATCAGGTGTAAACTTTACATAATTTAAAAATGCATTTCCAAGAATTATTATTATAAGTCTATACTAATCTATTAATCATGTTCAAAAATATTTTTAAAATGTCCTATCACAAACGATTAGAAAGTAGTGAAAAGTGAGGTTCATATAGATGAAAATCAACAACAAACAAGAAATAATTACTTATTACTTTTGTAACAAAATGCTAATGACTTTATAGACAATCAAATTTATTTCAAGAATGAATAACTAAGGTGGTGTTATCTACCTTAACAGCATGAAAGACAGGATAAAAAAGATGCATGAAAGAAAAAAGTTATCCAACACACACACACACAAAATCTAGACTCCACAAAAGCAGCAGGATTGCATAAATTCTAACAGAATCTAAGTGACCCAGGTAAATGAGTTAACTGTTGGCAAATCAAACAGTCAGGGTGGCTAAGGAAAATATTTGGAAAGAGAGATGGATGACCTTAGAGATGGATAATCTTGGAGGCTGAGGCACGCTAGGCAAAATAATGCACATTGGACTAAGTCTCAGCACTGCACTAATTCAGTCTTCCTGCAAATATTGAGAGGTTTGGAAGGAGTTGTCAATGATCAGAGAAAAAACACTCAAGGCATCATCACAAATAGACTGATGCAATCATTTGTCAAATGTGTATCACCAAGTGAAAGTAAAAAAGAGCATTAAGAGAGAAAATGCAGTAATATGACAGTCAAAGCCTGCACTTAAAAAAAAAAAAAAAATGGTGTTCAACGTACAAAATGTCATGGAACAAGATATCTATTCCCAGACGTGGGACTAGCCATCTAATAGCAGATAAACTACAGCATTTTCCAGTTTATTTTGTTGAGATTTCACGTATACTGCCTTATGCTAAAAATGTAACATCAGATACATAATTAGGTATCATAAAGAGGCTGGAGATTCTGATGAATAGACTATATGCACATGTATGCAACACACTTATTTCAGTTGAGTGAAAGTTTGAGAAAACAAACCAGCGTGGATTTCCTTCTTTGTGTTTCTGCTGTCTTTCCTGTGCCCCACCTCAATGTTACTTCTAACTCCACTAGCTCCTTAGTTATTTTCTTCTCATTTTTGTTTTTTTTTTTTAACCTAAGTTCACTGTAGCTCCTCGAGATATTGCAAAATTTTGATAGTCCATGTAGTCCCTTTTGAGAATAACCTTTCTAGTGTGGACCTGATTGAGCTAAGATCTTCTTCATTCCCTAGATCACTACTCAGGCTACAGCTCTAAACAAGCTGTAAAGCTCTGCTTTGCAAGGATGTTTGATAAAGTCTTAGGGTAAACATTTCAGTAGCACTAGTGAACTATGGGAACTGGTATTTAGTGGCCTGGTTAAGACTGCACTAAAAGGGGTGGGAAGACAAGAGGCAGCTGCACAGGAGGTGCAACATAGGCACAGGAGGCAATACAGGTTCGCACACATGATTTTCCCTCTGTGAAGACACTAAGTAATTTTGCTTAAAAGTAAATTTTCTCTCTGAAACAATAACTTTGCATTTATTACTCTATAATTATGACAAGCCTTTCTAACAGTTTGTCCAAAAAAGCTGTTCCAATAACATAGTAAATTGACAGTAACTTGTATGAGCAATCTATTTCTTACACAAACATCACCGCTTTATTTTTGGGTGTAAATAATTTTTACTTTTAAAGAATGCTTGAAAAATATCCCTATCACATGGGCATTCCAGGAAGTAGAAGGACAGTTGGACATCAACAACAAAAGACTGCCAAAGACCATCCAACACCTCTGTAAAATATAGAAAAAATCTTTAATTTATTCAGCCTCAAAAAAATTAATAAGTAAGTCATAGTCTAATCATTCTTGTCAACTCTGAGGAGTGATAAACACTGCCAGCAGCCAGGCTGCTTCGTTTAGTTGCAAGCTACAGTTAGAAGAGAAGATGTGGATGGAAGGGCAGTCCACGAAATTTGTAAAGCTGCCTACAGGTTCAAAATTTATGACAATCTTAATAGCAACAATATTTATTTATGAACTATTGCTAGGTATATATGGAAGGAAACATTTATTTATTTATAAAGTTCTCAATTTTCTATTTTAGCTGCCTTTCTCTCCTTTTATTTTTACTGTATGCTTAGGAATTACCTAAAGATCCCTACTTTCCTCAGTTACATTCCAGACTGCCTTTTTTTTTTTGACTTCTTAGACTCCCTCTAATCACCAATGCTTATGAAGGCAACTTACAAATCAACCTTTTCACTACCGTGAATGTGTGTCACTACCGTGTAATCAAGAGTGTTTTCCTGATACCTCTTTTTAAAACCAGAAGAGCCCAAAGGGATCTGATACAACTGCTGAACTCATTCATACTATGTTTTTCCTTCTCAGACTGGTACAAACTTACTAAGCAACACCAGTGACTGCATATTTGGATCTCCTCTTTCCCCTGGGACCATACTTGCCTCCGCCACTGGTTCCCTACGCTAGTGATTACGGATTCTTTTTTATATCTTCCCCCCTTCCTTTTGCATTATATTATCCCTTTTACTACAAAGGAAGGTTGCTTTGGGTGTCCACTTGCTAGCCACTCGTCATCTTATTTAAGGGACTGCTCAAGAGAAATGTATACAGACAGGCCACATCTTCTACCTGAGACACTCTAATGGCATGCATGGAGTGGGGCGTGAAGACTTAGATTTTTAAAGAATTACAAAGTGCTTATGTGTAGAAGATCATATATTTGATTATATATTTATATATTTGATTATATAGTTCTACCACTACTAATGGTATTTGTCAGACAGCAGCATTGCAACAGGGGTTGCAAGTACCTTGTGTTCTTATTTACTCTTGCTTTGTTTTTCTATACAGCCTAGTAGGGCAAAACAACTTAAAATCTATCCAGTGTAATCTTGCTTACAGATATTGCATTTCCAGAGGTAACAGATCTGCCCAAATTACCTTCTGAGTCCAATTTGCCCCTCCTGAAAACTTTCCTTACCTGAGGAGCATCCTAACTGTGACAGCACCAATGAAAAGGACCTACTAGGTTTCAGGACAATAAAAATATCAGTCCCACCTACATGGGGACATGTACACATGTATGCCTGTATGAATGTACTATATGGGTCATGTCTACTTTCAAAATCCTTCTCAGCCTATCAGCGCTTTTGCCTATTATTTAGAATGGGCTTGTTCTGTTTTCCTAACAAACTAACATGACATTACATTTATTCCAGGCAGAATACAGTACATTTGAACAGATCTAGAAGAAAGGTTTTTTGAAACAAATCGTGCTAATGTTACAGGATCAGCTGGAAATGAACAAAAAAGCTCCCTGCTCTCACATGATTATATTGACAGCTGTCATATGATTTGCTCATACCTCATTTCTGAAACAAAGACATAGCTCATTTGCTGGAAGTTGATTGTATAATTAACTTAATTAAAAGTTATTAACATGAAGTCAGTATTACTTTGACTTCTATCATTTCACAAAAGTCACATAATCTCCTTGTCCATAAATCATAAATCAATCAAAAAATAATGTCATATTCTGAAAAGTGGCCAAGAACTGTTCCATTCCCAGAATCTCAAAGAGCTAATAATTTTGGATTGGGAACCAATGAATAAAAACAGGGCTAATTACCTTGTCAGTGCAATTATATCATTAATAATATCTGAGTTCTACACTATACAAATTAACAAAAAAAAAGTTCTACAAAATTAACAAAAAACTAACAAAAAAAAAGTTCTACAAATATTTAAAAACACAGTTTAATGGTTGAATGCTCACACTGTTGAACAGGTTGCAAAAATGCATTCTCTCCCCTTCCCCTTTCTGCATTTTTGCATCCTCTTTGACAGGGACAAAATAAGAACAATCCTCATTACTGACAGCTGTCCCGCTCGACTGGGAGATCTTTATGTGAACTGTTAGGCTTACTCAGCCTCCCCACTAACAGCTGGAGATGATTTTTTTTCCACTTTCTAGAGGGCACTGTATGTACTGTCTGCCTTACGTAAACAATCTGGAATGATCTCTGCATGCTGGGACTCACTGGTGTAAAATCTTAAGCAGTTGCTTCCAATTTCCTTTTAGATTTGCTGGAAAAAAAAATCAGATAAATCCTTCATTCCCATTCTCTCTTCTTCAGACTATAGACAAAGTCATCACCAGTCCAGTCATTAGGACCATGTTCCAGATGTTACATTTGACTCCTCTCGCTCTGTAGTCTAACACATACATACTATTTAATTCCTGTTGCTGCTGCTTCTTTAGCAGCTACTGAATGCATCCTTTCTTTCCAGTTTCCATAGCCAAATATTTTTTAGAACTTATTTCATATTATTCTCTTTGGCCTCCTAAACATATATGCTTTATACCTCTTCATTTCCTACAATGCCATCTGCTAAATTTTTCTCCATTGTTTTGACCCTGCTGAATCCCTCCAAAGGTTTCCTACATAATATCAAATCAAATACATGCTTTTTATTATTATTTTCAAAACTTATTCATCTCTCTAAGTTATTCTCCTTTTCAAAATTCATATTGCCCTACTTCATTTATTTCAGCAATATTTCACCAAATTAAAGGTCGGAGTATTAAAGGGACTGATGTGTCCATTGACCTATTGGAATTTTCAATTTTTATCAAATTTGTTTTGATCTTTTTGGTATTATTGTTTAAAACAATGAGCAAAGAAATTATTTGATCTCTGTGTGAGTGTATGTCTAAAACAAGTTAAATTCCGTAACAGCGCTATTATGATTACTAATAATGTTATCTTTTCAGTAATAGTCCAATTTAAGCTCCATTTAAGATGGTGGCTTAAGAGTTCAAGGAGATCAGCAAAGCCAATAAGGATCACATTAAACCCCTTGTTTCGATGTGTGAAAAGCGTCATCTAATTTTTTCAAGCCAAGTCTTGGCATTAGCTTCAGGGAACTTGGCTCTGCTCAAAGGAACAGCCTTCTGTCAATGTCAAGAATGATCCTAAAGAGCAAAAACAGTGAACACAGAACGCTGCACTGAACCTCTGAGTTAGAAACAAACAGCAAGCAGAGATTAACATTTATCTGAGCTTTCCATTTGTTTCCCCCATTGTGGACGTATTAATATGTATGCCATGACTTCACGTTGCTATGTACTCTAGCAATGGAACAGAATGGTAACAGGAAAAAAAAAAAGGAAATCCAAGTGTACTTTAAATTGAACTCATGTCTCTGTAGAGAAATTAAAGTATCTATTTTTTGGTATAAATCTCGGAAAATTTCAGCTGCATAAGTCACACGCAGGCTGTATGTTAACCACCTAAAAGGTTTCATCAGCTCCATGTGAAGTATTTCCTAATCTTCTGGTTCTGGAGTCTGAAGTACAATTTAGGTAAGAGTGGTACCACTTGGACTGTAGAGGGAAAGCAGAATATATGAGATGTCAGTAAATTTTAAACAGAATGAAGTAAGTTCTTGTATATTTATGACATAAATGTTTATGGAAAATACTGGATTAGAAAAAAGTCCTTCTATTTAGAGGGCACTGGGAAAACAGCGTAACTGTCTGAGCATCCCCACGTAACCTCAGCAGCCCTGATTTGAGCAATTGCTTCTGACTGAGAAAGCAGGTGGTCATTTCTCCATAGGCTATTCCTTGATAGCAGTAATGCTAAATGATGCAGGTTTCTATTGCTGTTTGGTGCTCTGGAACTGCAAGTATGAGATTTACTTTCAAATATATCTTCTTGTAAAAGTAATCCCGCCATTAATGTTTATTTGCTTCTGCCTGTGATTTAAATATTAATGGTTCTACTTCTCTGTGCTTCAGCAGAAGCTATCAAGGAGATGTAGGGGAGTTATCTTTTAGCATCTATGAGGGCATTTCAATACATCATTTTAAATGACCAACACTACAAAGAAAACATACTTGATGCTACACATTTAACCAAAATGTTAAATAACTAACATAAATAGAAAAAAAAAAAGAAATGGAGTAAAAAGTAATTTGATAGTAACAAATAGCCCTACAGTCATAAAAAGGGAGCTCTCAAGAAGAGTTCTGTGAAGCACGAGTTGCCTGCGGAGTTCTTTCAGCTAATTCTTGGAAGACTGGCTAGTCATATACTGCTGGCTTTAGTCCTTGTTTCCAGCTGTTACATCACATGAAAGACAACTAAAAATATATTAAATACTTCTCCATATAAGCATGTTCAAAAGCTACTGCAAAAATGTTATGCACTGACAGTAGAAGAGGTGTGTGCAAATCTATGAGCAGAGGAAAAAAAATGTTTACAATCTCTATGCTAAAGTGTGGTCTATGACAGGTCAAAACTGATTCTTGACCCTCAAGGTTCAGTTTTAGCATTTCAGCATGTCTTGAATATTCTAAACTGTTTCAGATGTTCAAGGTCTCAGTCCAACAACACATACAATCATGGATCTAACAAAGACTTTGTGATAACATTTGGCAGATGCTTATGTACCTCAGTGAAATGAAAAGCCACGTGCCAAGGAAATAACAGACTGAGAGCTACATCAGGATTTCAGAAAAGGCAGTTAAGAGATTCATGCTAGATACTAAATGGATCCTTAATAGGCTAAATGTGTCTCCTTACAAGGCTGGAAGGTGTAATGTAACCAAAACACAAATTAAAAAAATGGGTAAACTAGAATGCTGGAGTGTCCTGCAGTAAAAGAGAACAAATAAAATTGATTACAGTTGCAGACTGGGGAAGTGGAGAGAACAGCAGCATGTTGAAAGAAAAGTATTTTTGATGTTCGGTAAGGAAAATTTTATCTTTCCAAAACTACTTTATTAAGCAATACTTGAAAGAGATCAACCAAAATGCATATTACAAACAGCCTCCACTCTGCAATCTAGAAATAACTATCTCTTTGCTGTGCGACATGTGCACTCCACTGTGCATGAAACTAACACATGGCCTCAGCAAATTTTCTGGTCTGAAGTGGGTAAGGCAAAATAAACCTGAAAATATGCAAGAACTACAAACAAGACGACTGTCACGTTGCTTCATTAAGTGTCATCACTAGTCTCAAATACACCTGAAAAGGGAATACTGCTGACAGGGACTTTGCAGACGTGGATACAAGACTGTACAGTACTCTTTAATTCCTGGAGAATTTTCCTAACTAGTGAAAATAGTACATTTATATCACATCTGTCTGATTTTTAAGATTTGTCTCAGATTCTTCATTTTCAAAATTCTTCTTCAAAATATCTTCATTTTCGTTCTTCATGAGGAACCTCCAAATAAAGGTTCTTCATTTTTATTATCTTTATTTATGCTTTGGTCATACTGTGACTGTAGGTTCTCCTTTGTATGTAGTTTTACTGTTCCTTCAGCTGAAGTCCTACACCTGGGGCAAAACCTGTGCTTGTTGTGAAGAACTCAGCTTGCAAAATGTATCCCACTTAGTGGAAAGAGCACCAACCTTAGACCAGTCTCCCATTCTCCAGACGTAGCATTTGGAATAGTCCTCACAGTCTTCTGCTTCCTTAGGTCTGGTGGACAACACACACTTCTTGCGGGGATTGGTGCACCGCACCGTCCGATGTCGTACGCCCTTACCGCACTTCACAGAGCACTGTGGGAAACAAACATTTTTTTCAGGTTTGTACAAGAGACAAAGTTACCCCATGGAAGGAAGTAGGAGTCCTTTGGCCTTCTAATGACCTCTGCCAGGCTAACATAAATAATTCAAGACTCGAGTAATTTCCTGACTTCCAATCCTCTCATGTATAGACACTGGATTTGTTTAAAATTCACCAAAGAACAAAAATCCCTTATTGGGCAGAATAATAATTTCTACTTTTTTTCAGCTAAAATATATAGCTTGAAATAATCAAAAATATATGCTTAGGAAAAAAAGAGATTTAAAACAGTGTTTGGATACGAAAAAAATTGAAAGGTTATGATCAAGTGAATGCAAAGTGTTGCAGCTTACATATAAGGCAATAAATTTGTTCTAAGAATTAAAGAAATCCTAATAAAAGAAAATGTTTATAAGGATAAGACCTAAAGCAAATTCCAGCAAACTCTACTAAATAGTGTCTTTTCTGGGACTTTTCTGGGAGAAGAAGATTTAAAAGTGTTCCAAAACTGTATGCAAGAATCCAGCCTGACTCTGAAAATTCAGTATATACAGTACATAGTATGTGAAAACTGCCTTAACAGTTCACAGAAGGTCTTAATCTATTTTTTTTCAGCTATTCCCACTTACGCTGCCAAAAATTATGCCATTTCCTTCTCAAAACATTATCACTGCTTTCGATCATCCCACTGCTTGCAGATTAAAAGTCTCTTTTGCCAGCTGATTACAACTGCAGGAAGCGGCAGTGGCCAGCTTTCAGTGTAATGGTGATAGTGGGAATGGCCATGGGAAACACCTCACTCTTCAAAATGTGTTTTTTCATTCCAACAAAAATATGCTCACTTCTGTTTGATTTCTCAAACGTACTAAACAATCTGGGTTTCTTTCTCTCACCTCTGTAAGTGCTCTTCCCAATGCCAGCTCCGGCATTATAAATCTCCTGCCATTTACTTCTTTTTATCTCTACCTTAGCGTCTGCTTTTCATCCTTGGAAACATTCCCTGTGCCTTAGCTCTTTTGTGCTTGGGGAGATCAACCACTTCTGCTGAGTGCAGGAGTGCAAACAAGGGTCTGCACCCATGCTTAGTGCCTGTCCTCATGTTCTGAACCCTGAGGGTCCGATGGCACGATGGGAGGCACGCAGAACAGCCATGTATTTCCAGCGAGCGGGGAGAGAAGCCCCAATAACCATTACAGTTTGTTCACAGGGCAATGATAATAACTCCTTCTGCCTCTGCAGCCAAGCACTACCAAGCCTTCCAGAAGTCCAAGAAAAACACATTGACATAGTCAGCAAAATATCTTCAAAAAAAAAAAAAGGTCAAATATCAATTAGAACCTGCACCAATGCTTCCCAATGCTTCCAGATGCAGTGGATGTGAAGTTGTTTTTTATAAGCACTTTTGCCCACTGTGTGTGCTGCTCTTGGAAAAAGCAGTGAGCAAGAAGAGAGCAAAAGGAAAGGAAATGTGCTTTTTGCAAGCAGCTTCTCCCATGGTTCCTGTGGAGCAGGATGGCAGCAAACATTTGCCTGATTAACATCCATTGGCACAAAACCGTTTCAGAGACGCTCCCCAGATGATCTCACATCCTGATAACTGAGAAGTGATGGTTTTAATTAATTCTATATACCTTGTAGATACCCATTACTTCAGTTGGAGTATATTTGACTATACTGTCTTAAAAATTAGCCAAAAGAAACTGCTTCAGAACATTAGTGAGGTAAAATGTAGAAATTTTGCACAGCTGGGTTTCTGAATCCCTGACCCCTCTGCCGTATCACTGCATGAGGAGCCAGAAAATCTTTAGGCTGGGCTGTGCCGTTTGCCATTGAGACAAACAAACTCATTTCCAGAAAACGTTAAGGCACAGACAATATCTATGGAATATCTGTATATCTTAGCCAGGTACCTCCGACCAGACTCCCGCTTCCCACACGGTCATGCAGTCCTGGCCTTCGCAGCGCTGTGCGGAGGCGGGCTTGGGCCCCGGGCAGTCCCTCTCGCGAGCTCTGATCAAGGTGCCATTCCTGAGCTGCTGTGTGCAGGCGACTTGTCTGTTCTGAGTCCCTTTGCCACATGTCCTCGAACATGGAGTCCATTCTGTCATCATCCATCTACAAAAACACATAGGCGACATAGTAACTAGGGATGAGGCAGGGGAAGGTCCCCTTTAGTTTATCTTGTTTCTTGCTTACCAACAGCTTTGCTGCCTAAAATCTATTTGCATATTTCTGGTCTCCTTTTTAAGGAATAATGGACTAATTCGAACAGGTCTTACATTTAAATAACATATTAATGTGCACCTCAGTATTTTCACTCCTCATACCCACTCCTCCTTCCTATATTTTCAGAATATTTCATATTTTTTAATCCATTCCCCTCTCTGTCATTGTAATTCCTAGTAGGAAAACTCCAAAATGCAACCATACTATTTTAAGGGGACCGGTGACTGGATAGTCTATTATTCTCTGGGTAGCTATATGAATATCTACATGCCAGTGCATGCCACGAACTTTAAGTCCAGCATTCTTTGAAAACAACTAAAAGACAGAACCGCTGCTGTGCCAAAAGCTCACTGCTCTGGTGGGAAGTATAAAAGGTCAGACTTCATGCTCTTTAGGGTCAGGCCTAACTCAGTGTGCATGGTTTAAATCACAAAAACAAGGAAAGCTGAGGAAGCTTGGCAGAGCCAACATGTTTGAAGAGAAATAGTTCTAGAGCATAACTTTTCCCAAATGTTCAATAGTTCCAGACTATAACCATATGCCCTTAAAAAAAAACAGAAAGTTCTGCCATTGACGCAGAACACAAGTGCATCCCAAGAGACTGGATTTGCAAGGGAGAGTCTTTCAGACCCTGAAATTTAACATACCAGTTCCAACCTTCTGTCCGGCATTCATTGTGAGAAAATATAATGTTTAACTAAGATTTTTTATTATTAGCTCAAAGACTCAATTTACAAATCACAGCTTGTCAGGTTAAACTAACAATATAGTTTAAAACATGTCTTCAAGAGCCAATAACACTAGTTATGTTTTGGGTACATTTGTATTGAAAGGTAACAATAAATGCTTTGTAATAATCATTAACAGTATATTGAAAACTAGATATTTAGAAGCATGATATCTTTCTGCATTTCTCAGCATAGCATCTCTTGATCTCTTGAAAACATTGAGCATATTAAAAATAGATAGTTGACAATGCTGTAGAAAAATATCACACTATTGCATTCCTATCCATTAAATAATAATCTGGACCTGCACATATATGGTGAAGCATAAATAATTCCTTTAAAGTATAATGCTCCAATCTGTGGAAGTCAGCAGTTCCATCTAACCTAAAATGTATTCACCATTGATATTTTATGGATTTCAGTACTTTATTCTTTCCAACAAAACTATGTCATCTGGTTCATTTTATATATAATTCTTCAAAAGCATTTGCATTTTATTTACTTTACATTGTTTTCTTTAAAAATACCATTTATTTCTCCTCCAGATGACAGTGATAGATGTAGCTCTGTGTTAGCTCCTAAGGAAATTAGCTCTTGCCCTCTGTCCCCCTGCTCCACATCATACTTGAGGACTTCCCTAGGCATAATTCTTAGCTGCAATTCAGAAAGAAAAGGATTGTAAATTGTGAAATGGGCCTTGCAGCACAGTGTTACACTGCCCCTCAGAAGATGCCTGGCAGGTCCTGGCAAGGGCGACAGGCCACAGGCACCAAGCAGGGTGGTCTCTACTGAGCCCAAGCTGTCCGCTACAGCTGTCTCCTGGGGTGAAATTCCGGGAAAATGCTTCCTCTGCTTCTTCTACCACTCCACCACCAGTTCAATTCTGCATATCACACATTGATCCCCCGACATAGGGGTGGGAGGCAGTGGGAAGAGTCCATATTTCAAGCTAAATCAATGTATTAAAAATAAGCAACTGCTTCTTTCACTGATCAGTACATCTAGAGCGTAAACTGGGGTTTTAAAAGAGGATAGCATTGCGGAGTGTAAAAAACTGCAAGAACACAATTTTGTTCATATCATGAAGCATGGGATTAAATCCATCCCTATATAAACAGCATTTAAATTTCAATTTCATAATACACATCAGCCTGTGGGAACTCTTACTAAGGAAATTAATGGGCTACTTTATTGAATAAGAATTGATTTAGGCATATGCTTAAGGCTTTCTCTCTTTTGTTTCATCAAAACTGAGAAGAAACAGCTGCCAGCACTTCAGTGTTCCCTAAATTTCTCATTATTGCTTTTTGATGCATATATTTATTGCACATTCATTGCCACAGGCAGTCACCTCTCCCAAGATTTTTACATCTAGATTTAGTCTAATTTAATCAAATAACTATTACCTGGTCTGGCATGGCTGTTCGTTGCACTTTCGGATCTGTGGTTCAGGTTTAGTTAAATATTTGCACTTCTTGTTGTCGACAAGACTGATATTCTTGTTCATAATCTTTGTGCAAGATACTGTTGTTTTTCTTTCACCTGATAAAAAACAAAGCAACAATGTAGGTAAAACCAGGAATATACAAGTTTGTTAACAGAAAAAAAAAAAGGGAAAAAGAAAAGATGCCTGTGGAAGGCCAAAGGTAACTTTATCATACACAGCTGTTTTATGTAGAATTTGGTTGGAAGAAGTACAAAACAAATTATGTTAAATTATGCACTTAGAATTTTATAAAAATATACATTATACAAGGGTCAACTTAAGCTTGAGGAAAATCTTAAGGATTTAAGAAGCTTTAAGAAACTGTATGATGCAAGAGAAATTGCATATGTCCCCTGGTTTGCTGCCAGTATTTTTATCTTCAGCAACTTGCTTAATATCACTTTTATTTACCATCCAAGAATTCTAGCTAGGGAGAGAGGTTATACTGATTGGAAAGCAAAATTATCTTAATGATACTTGACCAAAAATGTTCTTTTCAGTAGTAGACCCCATTACCTTGTTTGTTTTGTTAATATTCCTCTCTAAGTAAAACGAGGATGTATCTTAGAGCAGTCCCGCAATTGTAGCACATAGTGGCTACAGTCAAACACTTCCTAAAACTGGTCTGTGTATTCTTCAGATCTTTTTTTCCTTTAAATGCAAAGCTGAAGGCCATGAAAAGCAGACCTAATCTGTAAGGCAGAACAGTCTGCCCTGATGTACTGAATAAATGGGAACATTTAAGGGTTTTTTTTTATATGTACATATATTTCACTCAGATAAAGAAGACCTTGTTCGTCTTTAGTTAGAAACATTGTATTGAATTACTCAGAATTCCTTCGTTTTCTTTTTATGTGGATAGGAAGGGTTTTTGTTTGTTTGTTTGTAACATTACTGCATGCATGAAACAGTATGTGCAGAACCAGTCAAAATTATTCACCTCTTAAGAGAGTGAAGAAAAAAAGGAGTGGAGGAAGGACCCCCTCTAAAACCACATATTCCTCTCCTATCAGTAGCATGGTAATAATTAAGGCAACATCTCTGTGCAAGAGATCCTCTACTTGGTAAGGAACAGGAGCAGCTCATGCAGGTCTGGGGCTCTGTGGTAGTCCCTGCCACTTATTCCCATGGGGCCAAAGCCCAGCTCCTCCCTTGGCAGAGCAGCCCCAACCTGCTGCTTGCCAGGACATGCTCAGCCACATCTTGTCTCCAATGCTCATTTTTCAGCTTCAGTTTGTTTTCGTCAGTCTACACTCATTCGTTTGGGAGCCTCTGTAAAGGTACAGTGGCCACTTTTTCATTTCTTTGCCGCCAAAGTAAAACTGGAGATTGCTGTCATGTGGCTCCTTGTTGCTACCTGCCGATGCTTCTCCTTGCAGCTGGATAATCTGGATAGAAAAGACATGTCCAAGTGAGCAGCAAAAATACACCAATGGATTTTGAAGCTCTCCAAGCTCACATGTTGCCAGCTGGTGGCATAAATGCAAACTGGCTTAAGGCAGAAGCCAACTGCGGCTGTAGCTGGCTCAAGAAACTTGAATGTTGGCTTGTAACTAAATCCACAGTTGGCATATTCAGTTGTAACCAGGGCGGGTCAGTAATGATAAAGCTAAATTAGTGCGAGAGAGGAAACTTCAGAAGAATCATGTAACTATACTGCAAAAGGATGATTTATTTGAAAAAATCTTGTCCAAGTTACGATGAAGAATTATCCTTCTCAGAACATAAAGAAAGAAATCAACAACAACAAAAAACATCAAAACACTTGAACCTTGAAGTAGAAGCATAAGCCCTAAGAGAGGGAGAAAACGGAAGGCATAAGAAGATTTCTAGACTTCAATATCAGTCAATTAAGTTTACTACACCACATTATTGTCATTAAAAACAAATGACTGGTGACTTGTGTAACCGTATAAAAACTGCATTCATCATCATTTGATCAACAGCTTTCTCTGATGGATGCTGCTGATATGATCTGCAGTATTTTGTTCTCTAATACTTCATAAGCACGTCTTCATATTATATTTGAAGACTAAACATAATAGTAATTTTGTATACTGAGAACAACTCCTGATAATTCAGCTTTTCTTGCCTTATGTTTTGCACTGACATGCTAGTAATGACTCTTGTTAAGCAAATGTGGAGCAAGGAAGGAGAGCTGCCTTCACTGCTTCCAACTAATCCATCATCACCTAGTTGTATCTGAACTGAGATGAGTGCTCCAAACAGAGGTGATTTTTTGGAAAGTAGATTGGCCTTGTGAAAACACTTACCAGCCCAGTATCCTTTCCTACGGACAAAGACCCAGCAGTGAGAAACCGTGTGACCAAGGTCATGCAAATAGACAACATAGTTGGGGGTAACATTTAGTGGGGTTCACTGAGTAAATCCTACCATCACATGTGTTAATTTGTCTTTGTCAATAAAACTCTGCTGTAATGGATCGTTTGAAGCCTAGTTTTTAGTAAACATGAAGAACTACATTTGGGAATTTATTAATTATTAATTTAACTAATTTTATTAATTAGTTAGTTTAATAAAAAAATCCTCATGTGAAGCTTTGAGTTCCTCTGTGAATCTGTCTTCCCTTGGTGGTTTGTTATATATTGTAACATTTTTTTCGGCACCAAGAAAACCCAATGCTGTAAACTTTAGGTTTTACTCATTTGTTTTCTGCTGTCCAGGGATTTGACAATTTGCCAATTTATGCACTGACATCCAAGAAATATCCTCACTCCAGTTTTTGTGGCAGCCCTTTCTTCACTAGCGTTGAGCTTTGTGTGCCCTTATATATCAGGCCTACTAACTTCTAACGCTTTATATTCTTACTCATATACTGTCAGAGTTACAGCTGCATGATTTCATTCGGTCCTAAATACTGTGTTTGGAGGTCAATTCTCATTCTAACACTAGCTCACTTTTTTGTATGACGTTTCGGTTGACAACTTAAGTTCATTTAATATCATGCTTTTCTCTCTATCCTAAGCTGATTTTAACAAAAGAGGTAGTTTCATCTCCTCTCCTTTTTTCTTTTTTTTTTTAAACTATCTGAATTAGAAGCTCTCATTTATATTATACTATACTGACTACCGTACTATATGATAAGGTAATATTGTAGGAACCTCAGGTGTTTTTATGGGGCAGATGGGAGATACAAAAATCTGTCAGATTGTTTCAGAGCAAAACAGAATTTTACAATTCATGATTTCCATTTGCAGTCCTGCTACTTTAATTCCCCAGAGAGCTCACAGAAATGGTTTTCAGTAGAAACTGGAATTTGCCAGAATTTGTTTTAAAAACAGCCAAGAGAAAAAGAGAGAAAAAGGGAAAGGGAAAAGTGAAAAGGAAAAAAAAAAAGCCAGCACCTTCAACTCCTCATCGAGGAACAAGCCTATTTGAATTATCCCAAGTAGTAATATCCTAACAACTGGTTCAGAAGAATTATCATTCAGCTGTGGTAGCACATTATTCATTAAAAAGAAAAGCAACTGGTGCGAATGTAAAGATTGAAGGCCTGTGTTTAAGTCTACCTCCATATGGCCTGCAATCTTTGTTTTATCAATTCAGCAGCACTGGTGCCAGGCATATACAGAATATTATTCACCACAGCACCTCTGCCTAAAAAGCTTGTATGCTGCTGTGCATATTAAGCATTTTCAACAGGATATTGTGCTTGCAGGTCAAAAAAGCAAGTGCAGACAGCAGAAATCAGTCTAGACACACACGCAAAAAGACTATCTTCCACAACTAAGCCACTTTTTATCATCTTCAGCATGGACCATCTTCGCCTCCTCTTCTTCTGAAGGAGCACAAAGTGAGAACAGATTAAACCTAACAAGCAAAGACAAAACATTGCTTTACAATGCATATTTGCATATCATTTTCAATATTCAGCTGCACTTAGAAAACAAAACTTTAATGACTGAATATTTGCTTTATATACCTCACATCCACAGGCATTTAACACAGAAGTCCACCAAAGTGGAAGCAAATATACCAAACACCTAACAGATTTATGTTGTGTGTGGTACAACTGTGTTCTATAATGAAGACTCCTTCCCCCTTACCTCCACAGTGCGTCCTCCAACATGACTAATTTCATGAAAAGCAGCAAGGAATCTCCCAGATGAACCAACTTCAAGTTACAAGAGCTGCAATTCATTGCGGCAGCTGCAGCCAATTGATGTTTGAGATGGAAGGGGCCTTCTGGAGCTTTTCCAAGAGGAGCACAATCAGCATCCAGAAACTTCCAGGGGAAAGCAAGCCCTCTTCCCTCTTCAAGGACGTTGGTTAAGACACTGGGATGTTTGGAGCTATCTGTGAAACTATATAGGTGAAAGGAGCATCATCTCTGGATTTAGATATTCTCCTGAAACTCTAGCGTATCATACTGCCATTAACCAGTTATTCTCCTCTTTCATGATAACACAAAAACTGTTTGCTGTCTTCTTTCATGCCTTGAAAAAAAGTCCGTGTAACAAGAGTTTTGCTGCTAGGTAGCCTTAACAGATCTTAATGTATCGCAAGGGAGAGCATTTAGCGTTTTATTTCCCATAGCCACATGAATTATTTGAGGGCAAGGGCAAAACAGAAAAAAAAACAATCATCATCTATAATATATGGTGATTCCTGAGGGACTCAGTGTCTTCTGAAAAGTGGGTGATAGAAGAACCACTCTGAAGTATGTTCAACTATGAAGATCCACAAAGTTGCCCTCTACAACAAGAAACTCATGCAAAATCCCTCTGTTAGGAAGTTGTGAGGTTGTCAGGGCACACACCACTGCTGCCCAGACCAGCACCTTCCTGGGAAAGGCCACTGAAAAGCGGCTGCAAAGGGGAGAAGTAGGTGTCATACCTTTGAGGGGATTTGGGCAGAAGCTCTTTATCCTTAACTATCTATCCCCAGAGTCCACTGCACTTCAAACTTGAACCACATCTATACTTCAGCAGCAACTTTTCTTGCATTCTGTTTGTATTTGGGAATTGACCACTGAGAGGCACATTTGGGTTCTGCAATATTCTGCTGAACACCTGCGAACAAGACAGTGAACTGCCTTCAAGAGTTAGCTGAGTTTATGGTTTGAGCCTAGATTAGTAGGATAGATCACACATCTCATCACCTGTGAGCTTAAATTAAACTGGTTGCAAAGTTAGCTTTAGTCCATTCTGTGCCAAAGCATCTATTACCTAATTGTCGGTACAGGGATTTGGAGGCACCTTCCTGATCTTTCTGTGATAGCGACAGAAATAGATCCACCCAGGTTCTGCTCTTATAACACTTAAGCAGTCAAATCAATGCTGATGAAGCCCTCACATCACTGTATTTTCCTTTTTAAAATTTCACCCAACATTACCTGTATCAAAATGAAGAGTCTCTTTTTCCTTCTTCTTTTCATATTTTGAAATTTGCCTTCTCTAGTGAGCATGTTGCCAGAGAAGAGAAAAGAACAAAAGCTGAATCTAGAAACTGTGGAAACACATGCTGTACTGAACTAACCAGCCTTGCAAGACTCTTTTTGCAGATAAACTCTTATCCGTCACTATGATAGAAAAATAGCTGTAATTTTCCAAAAATAGCATCTGCTGGAGCTTTGCCACCAAGCAGGAACCAGTGTGCCACATCTTTAGAAACTAAAAGTAAATAAGATGAGAACTCAATTGTATATTTATTGCATGTTATTCAGCTGGACAGTTTTTTTCTGGGGGGAGAGACGGGGAGTATGGGGGAACAAGAATGCGGGGAAGAAAGAGAGAAAGAGGAAGAGGAAGTTTGGGAATATCCTGGAAATCTTGCAGGATATTGAGCAGTTTGGGAAGATCCAGTGTACTGAAAAAAAAACAATAATAATAAAAAAATCTGATTCTTAGAAAAGTTCCACAAGATAATCCATATTTTTTGGAAGTTAATGTTACTAAAATCACTTGTGAAAGACACTGCCAGTGCAATTAGAAGTTGGCAGTGTCTGAGCGAACAAGAACTTATGTTTGTTTTCTTTCTTTTCTTCTAAAATTGTGATGGAACTCAGGTTGCAAAAAAAAATGTCTGGCTGTATATTTGCATGGCAGTGCAACGAAACCTTTTATTGAAAGGTCCCATATCAAATGCCTAACAGTCTCATTATTCCATACTTTTTGTTTAAAACTAGCATTTCATTTTCATTCTTCTAATGTGAAATCTAAAAGGCTGAAGCAGGTCAATAGCATAAGAGTGTCAACTTCAGGCCAGGTTCACTGCCATTGATGGACTTTCTGGCAAAGTGAATTTAGGCTGATTTAAGTCTCTTGCTTTTGATATCATCTTGTGCATTTTAGCAGATGCTTGTGGAGAGGGAAAATTATTTAGGCGTATCCACTTGGAAATTTCTAAGCAACTCTTGCTATGTTCCATGCAGTCGTAAAGCTCTAAACGGCATCTGCTTAAAAGAGAGTCTCTATGTCTGGAAGAAACTCCTGATAAAATGTGATGTAAATATGAACTCACCTGGGAAGAGAGCACAAGAAGATGATTATGGAAGCTACCTTCTGTTTTCTGCAGCCCGTAGCCATACTGCCGGTGCTCTGTGAGGTGCTGCAGCCGCCTAATCTTGGGGGTGACGTCCAGCTGTGTGTCGGTAGTGGGGATGCCATGGTTTTTACATGGCCTTTCCTTGACCATGTTAATGGAGTTATTACATCCCCTTAGTTTCTAACGTTTTAAAGCTCCCTATAAACACACTAAATCCTCTTTTTCTTTCTTTTTTTTTTTCCATTTCTCTTTCCACAAGGCCATGAGCTATCAGGCCACCAGTTAAGAGCACAGTTCGCTGTGTGAGATTACATGTCTGAGTTGTTTCCTTAATGGAATGAGCTTTAATTTCACTAATGTCTCATGTCAGTGCTAAATATTGTCTTATAGCTCCTTCAAAGTTGTCAAACTTGCTTTGTGTCTATTCAAAATAGCCTTAATACAATAGTTTTAAATACAAATGTCCTACTTTTTGCATTCCTCATCAAAGTTTGTCCCCATACTGATGTAAGCCTCAGGTGATACCCAGAAGGCTAGTAATTCTAGCTTGTGACCAGCAGCAATGCAGTAGTGTTTTAATTTTTCTCTAATGTTCTGGCACTGTAAAACTAATCTAATCAGCAAAGAACCTAGGAGAAGGGTGGATAAGAGGACCTCCAAGAAATGTGGTCTCTTCACAACTGAAGAAGAACGTCACATCTCCATACTGACTCTTTAGGAAGACAAGCATTGCCCTTTAGCACCTAGACAGGACACCATTCTTCCTCCTAGGAGAGTGTAGAGTATAGGAGAAGACTGAAAAATGCAACAGCCTGTAATGTATTATTACTGTGTTAATATATTAATGTAGTAAAGGATGACTCAATAACATATATGGGATCTACATTTCATATGTATGTTTTTACTAGCTATTAAGTAGAATATGAGACTCTGAGTAGGAGATTTGGCTGGAAGCTGAGTTGCTTACTATTGGAATCAAAAATGTATAGCCATGCTGACCTATGTTCCTGTTCTGATCCAGACTGAACTGCTTGCTTATTTTTAAACACTTGCTTAAATCCCATCAAAGTGGAATTAATCTACATGTAAGTGGTCTTTTCAAGCTAGGAACAAACTCCCGAATTCAGATCTTAGAGTTCACTGACTATGGAAAAAAATGTTGTGTGTCCAGTTTGAATGCCATTACCTACTAGAACTGTTTCACTTTTCTAGCTTTAAAAGCACTTTTGTAATACCATAATAGTGCAAATTTACAAGCACCAGTCCTCATCCAGGCATTAGAGTTTTTTTTTTTTAAATCAGTCACCCATCAAAGATAATTTTAAAAATCTAGTAGTAAAGTAGCACGACATACCAGTCCTGCCAACCACAAAATGTAATTCACAGAATCACAGAATGGTTGAGGTTGCAAAGGACCTCTAGAGATCATCTAGTCCAACCCCACCCCGCTTCAGCAGGGTCACCTAGAACATGTGGCACAGGATTTTAGATCCAGGCATGTTTGGAAGATCTCCAGAGAAGGAGACTCCACAACCTCTCTGGGCAGCCTGTTCCTGGCCTCTGTTACCATCACAGTCAAAACTTCTTCCTCATAGGGTGATTAAACTTCCTATGTTTCAACTTACACCTATTGCCCCTCATCCTGTCACTGGCCACCACAGAGAAGAGTTTGGCCCCATCCTCCCTACATTTACCCCTCAGGTACTTGAACATGTTGATCAAGTCTCCTCTCAGCCATCTTTTCTCCAGACTAAACAGGCCCAGCTCGTTTAGTCTTCCCTCATAAGATAGATGCTCCAGTCCCTTAATGTCCTCTTTGTCAGAAAGGATGATTTTTGCATATTTTCATACTTTGTTGATCTACCCCTTCTTTCCTCCATCGTCCCTCTAACATATGAAAAAAAAAAAGGGAAAAAGAAAAGATGCCTGTGGAAGGCCAAAGGTAACTTTATCATACACAGCTGTTTTATGTAGAATTTGGTTGGAAGAAGTACAAAACAAATTATGTTAAATTATGCACTTAGAATTTTATAAAAATATACATTATACAAGGTTCATTCCTTCTATAAAAGTTTAAAAGCCATTGATTAGAGAAGCAAAGGTTCTGAGAGAAACAATTTGTGCTGATTTCATATACATGCTCTGAACAAGCAGGATGTGCCATTTCTATATTGCTGAATTTCAATTATGGAAACAGAAGATGCCAGGAATGTTTAAGGGTGGAAGGATCTCGCTGGATGAAAATGAACCACTGACTTCTTAACTGCCAAGAAAAAGATGCAAAACAGGTAGACGGAAATACATTTGCACAGTACCTTACTGCTATTTTATCTACAATTCAATAGAGTGAAATAGTATATTCAATACTGAAAGTGAAAGGTAAAAAAAAGACTTTAAAGTCTGTAGGAAACAATACAATCTTCTTATCCAATCCTTTGCACACCATCATTGACAGAATTTTGCTGCTTTTTAATGAGTCACAGGCCAAAACTGACTTAATTGTATCTCTCTAAACCACTAACATTTGAGAAAAGCTTGCAGAAAGATTTCACAGAAAGAAGAAAGTAAGTTTGTCCATTAATACAGAAAATTTTGCTAGATTTTAATATATCTGCCTGGTTTAGCAATGTATTGTGAGGCATGGCCAACACTTAGCAAATGAGGATCAGCACATGCAACCTGTAGGCAAATGCAAATGCTACATGCAAATAAATAGGAGCCTGCCCTCTTCTCTATCACCTAAAGAAAAAAAAGGCACACAGTTGACCTGATCAGCAGAGCAATAATTTAAGAAGTTCAAATATTGTTTGCTCAGACCTGTTCTTTTAAATATACCCTTGCCTAGATAGATGGCTTGGAAGTTGGTATGTCTTGAAGACAAAAATGGCCGGAAATCAGAATGAGTGTAAGAGCTAGTATAATTAGAAACTTGTAATAAGATTGATGCCTAAATTTTTGAAAGTTATCAAGACCTTATTAAAGACTTAATTTAGTAGAAAATGCATTCATTTATTCCTACATCTAAGTTAAAACAATCTACTTCTATATAGAAATTTCCTGATGAATAGGGTGCATGCAGAAGTGAGACGGTTAAAAATACTGTGCCACTGGTGGTCAGAGACGTACCCGTGGAGGGAGTAGTAAAGTCATATCATGTGTGTGACCACAGTTGACACTTTACACTGCATTTGTGTAAGTGGAAGCACAGGCAATTAATCTATCATACATAGCCTTTGATATACCTCACAACTTTTTCTGCATTTACATATACATGTGTGTATTCACGTTCTCCTCATGCTCATACACAAAGAAAGCTTTTTCTAAAAGGAGGCCACAGATGAGTTTTGTCTATAAACATGAACAAAACCACACAGCTTTATCCCTAGTTTCACCCTGACATACATTTTATATATTTAAGGAAAACATACTGATAATTGTTATAGTCATTAATCTGATTCATCAAAATATTGATGTTAAAAATTCAAATGCAAACATTTACACAGGGAACAAGCTTCAACATTTTAATTTTGTTATTGCTTCATGTAAAACACATAAATGAACAGAACAGTTCAAATGATTGTGTCTAAAGTAGGAAATAAACTTAAACTTGTACTTCAGAATATTTGGCAGTTTAGAATACCTTCTATGGAACTTTGTATTAACTACTTTAAACAATAACATAAAAATGAAAGCCAGTTACATGAGAAAATTATGATCAATCAGCATTACAATACAACACCTACAAGTTTACAGAAGTATTAATGTAGAATAAATTACCAACATAACACTACCACCATAAATTACCACTGTATTTTAAGGGCTTTTCCAGATAATAGGTAAATTCAGAAACATCTTAAGACAACAATGAAAGATTGTGGTAGCATTAAAATTATACCAAAAATATTTCAGGAAATTATAAAAAACACATATATTCCAACTGAGTAAGAGTGCTCCACTAAGCAGCAGAAGGTGCTACTTGCATCACATAGAAAATACCTTCAGCGAGGGAGTTTTCCTACCAAACCACAAAAGGCATGTTTATGGAAACTACTGTAATCTGGTGTGACACCAGAATTGTACACAGATTCAAAGTAGCTAGAACACTGTGTTCTTTAAACTGCTCTTATGAGAAATGGTACTGTTTCCAGGCTTTTCTATTCAGTTAGAAGTTTCATAACAATTTTCAGGACTGCTGAGTAGAAAAGCTATGACTGCAAAGGTTGTAAGCAGGGAAAAGATAAATATAGCATTCACAGCTTAATTCTGATTACTTAAGGTATAAACAGATCTCTACGGGTTGTGTTCACTAAAAACTCACTATTTTTTTTTTCTCCTGTATTAACCTTTTTTAGTAACCATCTTCTGGACACCAATTTTGTTACAATAATATTTTTTATGCTCCCATACCTGCCTGTAGTTTGTTTTTTCCAAATGCACACTTTACTGGTTTATAAACACAAACACTGGAGAAGCATTGCATCATCATGTTAGTATCTGCTGTCACAACATTTGTTCTACATGTTTTTGGATCATTCTCAACTCATGTAAATACTCATGTACACAGTTGATCTGAGTGCAGTTCAGCTTTTCTGTAGTTTGAAATGACTTTTACAAATCATTTATCCTCAACAGGTCCAAATACACAACAGAACACAAAATGGATTGCCTACTCCTGCTCTAGCTCTTGCACTTCCCTTTCTTCTTGGAAACTGTGTCCTTAATTCACTTTGTTAATTCAGATTTCATTCCTTCACTATCATTTTTGTCTACTTACCTTATTTAGTTTGCATATTTTCTTGTGGCTATCATTATTCTTCTAATCTAATCAGGAGGTAGGAGATGATTGAAATATGTGCTTCACCATATTACAACTACCATAGTCTACAAGCTGCAAGTATTATATTAATTATATTACTATTAAAAATCTTACAGTGTGATAGCCAGTGTCTCAAATATCAAAATACCACATGTGTTTTAACACACCTATGCATATATTTACCTCCACCACATACAGCATCACAATCCTCCCAGCCAGAATGAGTCCACATGAAAAGAGGTTCAAGTACTTTAGAGCTCTGATTCTCGGGAATGGGATCCAGTGGGATTGTGTATTCATAGTGTAGGCCATAGCTCTGGTCATGGAAAAGGAGCACCTGCAAGACACAGAGAATGAGGGCTCACCCGCACAGCCACTCCTGGAAGACTAACTTGGACCTGTGAAGAACTAACTGGAAGAACACAACAGTCTTGTAGTGATGGCTTTTGTAGAAGTAATTAATGGAAGTGACAGTCTACAGACCATGTGGAAAACTGTTGACACTTAATCTATAGGTAAAAGAAGTCTTAAGAAACCAACAAATATAACCAGAAATCTACAGGACAATCTTCCTCATGATTTCAGTGTTCTTCCGTAAAGCAGATCTTGTTTTGACATGTATCGTATTTCAATCTATTTCAGATGGATCGCCCAATTCTTACACTTGAAGGTTTCTGAATTGCAAAGTACTACCACATCACTCTCCCTTTCTCCATTTGGCTATCAATCAATCAATCAATATCTGTGGCAATTAATCCCTCCCTCTACTGAAATCACAGCTTAGATTCTTTATAGGTAACTTGGTGATCGCAATCCGGAAGGGTGATTATGTGCTATGGTCAGCCAACAAGACAGAAAAAAATCTAATAGGTATTTTTTTCTCTCTCTTCTCAAGCAGCACATCAGCCTTTTATGTCACTTGTAGTAACGTAAAGACATTGAGACTTTCCATGCCACCTCAACAACTTCTTATAATTGTATTAATTATTAGTTATTATTATCCAATTATTGGATATTATCATCATAGGATTCCAATATTATTACTGGATATTATATTATTATAATAATATAATGGATATTATTATTACTGGATTTAAATAGTTTTTTTTAGGACTGTGCTCACAGATCTGCAGGTATAACTTAAATAGATATCATTACCTTAAGAAGTCTGGAAAAAAATTATGTCACCATGCATTATGACTTGAATCCAATGTAAACAAAACAAAAGAAACCCCACAAATTTTCATACCAATAAATGTAAAGGTGATGTTGTGGGACCTTTGGCAGATATCTTCTCCCAAAGACCTCTCCGAACATAGTGGACAGTGGTCCCAGCAATATTGAATGTTCCTGAATGTTCTATCTTCCAGTCACTATTGATCGACTGTTTCCCAGCATCTCGAAGAGCTGCAAAAACACATGAATAAAGACCAATATAAAAGCTGTCTGCTCTGGAGTGACTTTGACCTCTCCTTACCTCCCCTTAATATAATTTAATGGGTTTATGAAGTCACATGATCTTATTTGAAAACATATTTGTTGGTCTTAATATACATGCACTTCAACAGGAACATGTTTTAGAAACAACTTCTGGAAGGAATGGTTGTAAAAATATATATGCCTAACATTAGCTGAAGTTAATATCAGTGTTTTCATGCTGACAGAGACTGGAAGCCTGTAGCAAAATTCACAATTTGGTCATTGAATTAATCTGATTAAGAGAAAGCCAACCATTCCTTATTCTCAGAGCTGTCATTTCTACCATCCATACAAGACATAGGAAATAAAATGGTCAGAAGAAACACTTCAGAATTTGTGGAATTATATTAAAATTTAATTCTGGCTCAGAATTCTTTCACTAGATTTGTTTTTTCCCACCTCAAAATGTACCTATACTATTATCACAGCTGAATACATACTTTAATCAGACTTTCACCACATAATATGATTTGCAGTGGAAAAAGCTTCTTCATTTGATTGAATCGTTTCTATTTCTGGTCTAATCAATAACCCCAAAGTATCAATAAAGACAAGTAAGACACATTCCAAATACTGAGAACACAATCTTTTATGCTATTTTTTATAGCGAATTCCGAATTGACTCCCTCCTGAGGTGAAGAATCCGAAATTTCATTTTAGTTTAGTTTAGCTTAGCTTAGAATCAAGTCTGAAATAATCACATAAAGTAAAACACACTTGAAGTCACCTTCTGGGCAAGAAGTTCTACACATTCCTCATCACTGAAATTGCATGTTTGGCATTAGACTGTTGTGAGAGAACCTCAACAGTTCAAGCTTTGTCCAAAATTTCTTTTTTCAAGTTGTAAGTTAATGTGAGTCATTCCCATAATCAACTTCTCTCATATTTATACTGCTATGTTTTGTTTCTATGGGAAACAATGGCAATAGATCTACAGACTGGCAGAAATACAACTGCATGAGACAACACTGATGTGTGCCACTACAGCACTGTGTTAAATGCTAAGGCTATAAAATCCACTAACACTGCAGAAAGGCCCCATGCTAAAAATAACCAGTCATTTTACAAGATTCAAAAAGTTGGTACTTCAGGATTGAAGATTTTATTATTTAATGCTAACCAAGTTCCATTTGGAGGTTAAACAGTAAGGGCCAAATCCCTTCCACAGCAGAGGAAATTCACTTAAGAAGTGCTGAGGTCCAGTTGAGTCATGTTGCTCAGATGGAGCAGCATCCTCTTCCTGAAAAGAGTGGACTCTGCACAGTCTCATCTTTAAAATGAATATATGTGCTGAAGCACGTGTATGCATGCAGGGGACTGGACCCCTGATCCCAGGGGGATCCCAGGTACAGAATAGAAATATTTTGCATGTTTTGCTCTCAAACATCCCTCTTGAGGCATGGAGTTTACAGGAAGTTAGAAAGGGAATTATCACGCCTTAAAGCAAGTTCAGGTTATGCAGATTCTGTTCCTGCCTCTGTCACAACCTGTGAGCGAGTTCACATAGTTTTCCTGCACTCCACACCACACTTCCACTTCCACTCTGCTCAGCTTACAGAAAAGGATGAAGTCCTGTACACAAGAACACAGTATAGAAGGAAGCTCTCATGCTCTCATGCTATAAACAAGTTGAGCAGGATGCCTACAACTAAAAAGACAAATGACAAAAAAAGACAACATACTGACACCCCAAAATACAAACTATGACCAAAACCAAAAATCAGTGCTAAAATAAGAGGCAGCATCTTCATTGTTCATCCTTGCAAAGCATAAAATAACCACCATTACAATGGGAATTAAGTGATGGCAATGAGTGGAGTATATTTTCTGATCTTTTCCTAAATAACAGAAGAAAGAATTAATACTGTTTATATATATTTCAATAATTAAATATTTATTTGGAAACTAATCAGGGCTATAATTAAAGTGCTGGTCGACTCTTACTACTAAGCTCATAATAGAATGAAGGAACATAATACAGACTAATACAAACTAACATCGAGGAATTTCACAGCCCTTGTTGAAAAGCCTCTTTTGCACACACATTTTTATTGTATTTAGAAAAAATATTTCTACTATTCACTTTTAATTATTCATTACCTATGACCAATATTAACGACTTCTTAAGTGAGTTTTTAGAACAATCCTGATAGTAGATCTTGCATTTATGTGTGAATACTAAATATACCGGTGAGTAAGTAGCACAAGCCCACAAGGGTTATTGTAAGCAATAATTATCAACCTACAACCCACTTCCAGAGAACTGCACAGTGGTGGAAGCAGCTGGTAGCATTTCAGCATCACTTCAGCTAATTAGCCCAGATAGTCATTAATTTCCAGGAATCTTTGGCCAAGATTATTACAGCTATTATAATGAGAACCTGAGAACAAAGAAAGGAATATACACGTTGATATGATGGGTCAACAAGGCTAACTAAAAGAATATGTTTGTACTTTTTCTCAGAAGTTCTTGCAAATAGAAAGGAATAGTCAGGTTGTGCTGCTTAAATTTTGTAATGGTATCTATTATTCTAGGCTAAACTAGTATGTCACCAATTTACAAGTGCCTCACAGTCATATTTGTAGCCTATTAGAAATAAAGGACTGATGAAAAAAGTCTTGTGTTTAAAGATAAATAAGTGGTAATTTTGTGTGCTGTATTGCAGTGCTCGCACATATAATGGAATTATTTCCCCATTTAACCTTAATTCAGAAATAAATCCCTGATTTATTTGCTTATTTTGCAGCTACATGTTTTCATTCACAGATTTACAGACCTATTTGCACAATATCCCTTTTATTTCACAGAACTACCGCATGAATCCTCTCAATACCAAATATAATTGCACAAGAATACTAAACTAATGTATGTGTATGCATGTCTATACATAAATCTGTTGTATAATTCTACATAGACAAGATTTTTTTCTAGAAAAAATCTGAGATGCATGCTAAAATATGTATATGCAAAAATATACTGCTAAGGTTTATGTGTATAGATAACTGATTTGCATGCACTAAGCAATTAACTTTAAACACTTGAATCCATGTTACTGTTTACCTTTCCTCATATTTTGTATCAGACTTATGGTTGTAATTGTCCTGGGGAAGATAACTCTGAATTATAGTCTTAATGACTGTGAATAACAAGCACATTTATATCTTTTTCCATGTTGTCTTTCTCCGCTTTATTAAAGTGATATTTCAATAGACATTTCCACCAGGTTTACATACAATCTGAAAAAAGGTAGACTTTAGCCTCTTAAATCTGAATATTTTCTGAAATGTGTCATTCAGTTGTTGCCAGCTCTGTGGTTTCGTGCACACATACGATGGGTGATAGTGGCACTTCACGTTTTTTTTTTGTTCTCCAGTAACTGAGCCAACAAAAAAGAAGAATAAAGGACAATAAAAAGTCTTTGTTAACATATTAAAATTAAATGAAATATGCATAGTCTTATCCAGCTGAAAAATAATTCAAACTTGCACAATACTTGCTTTAATTTGGTAACTTAGTTTGTATTACTATTATTATAAATTACCCTTTGCCAGATGCACTTCTGACAGTTTGGGAAGATATGAACTTAATTGCAAATGCTAAAGAATGTCTATTTGTTTCATCTGGAGGTAAAACTGCTTCAAAAAGTTTTACTTATTAACCATCTTATATGGACTTTTATGTATGAAATGAGGTCAGGTTTAGTCTTGGGGGACTCTGTTCTGTGCTGTGGGACCAGGTCATCAGCTGGCTACCCTTGAATTTATTACTATTTTTATAGTCTAATAATTTGGTCCAGATATTTTAAAACTATAGGCTTTGTCAGTAAAGATGAATTTTTCATTTTTTCATACTCTGTTGATCCACCCCTTCTTTCCTCCATCATCTCCCCAACATTACATATATATATTTCTTTTTATTGGGAAATCTATTTTAGAAAAGAAACCAGATGAGAACGCAGCACACTTATGAACTTGATACCTATAATGGACTCAGCTGCTATGGTTCTGCAGAGTTAACCTGCAAGCCTCCACAGGTCTATTTTAGAAAAGAAACCAGATGAGAGCACAGCACACTTATGGACTTGATACCTATAATGGACTCAGCAGCTATGGTTCTGCAGAGTTAACTTGCAAGCCTCCACAGTGTTTCCATCTCCGATGCAGGCTGCTGGTACATTTGAGAATAATGATGCAGCTAATCCACTCCTGGATACAGCTAATCCACTCCATTCTGGATGAAAATAAATTTCTCTCCTTTACTCCCAATTAGCA
>NW_010577064.1:261723-315386 GCF_000705375.1 Tinamus guttatus | reverse complement strand
TCAGTGCTGTTTAAGAGTAGACAAAGCGACAAAGCTAAATCAAATGCTTGAGAAACCATGTTTTTTTTTTTTTTGATAGAACTCTTTGCAAAATCAGATAATAACACACCTTTGTACTACAGCAGGATTACTCCAAGATATTTACACCCTTTGTGCCCACTAATTTCAATGGCAGTGATTATAAAGTACAGTGTTCAACACACTGTATTAAGCAGTGGGTTGTAGCACAAAGTAAACAGCAAATACATTAATTCTTTGGGTGTTTGAGAAATCGTAGGAGCATGGTGTAATAAAAAGACATGAAAACAGTATGCTAAGTGTGGGGGACAGCTAGAACATCCTAAATATGCTAGGACTACAGTTACAGAATTAAAAAAAAAAAACACACACACACACACAAATAAATGGCAAGGCAGCCAATATGGCTATACTCAAGGATTCATAGAGAGAAAAGACTCTCTGCTGGAGGAATATCCTTCTGGGAGCAAGGTACAAAGAAAAAATGGAGAGCTACTTACGGATTTCAGTGAGAAAAGTGATAAAAAAACCAGAATGCCTTCCCAATTGCTAGTGAAGAAAGAGTTGGGCAGAACTGGATTTATATTTTAAAACAAGTCCAAAGCATCACAGGAAGAGAACTCCAAAGAGCGTGGTTCCAATAATAAATGAAGTAAAATGAATAATGACTGTCAAATGATGAGCAAGTTTTATTCACCAAAACAAAGAGATACTGACAATTAGAAATAACAAAGACTTGCCAATTTAGCTGTTGATTCAAAACAAAACAAACCTGGTAAGGGAACACTTGCAAAAATGTAATATACAAATCTTCTGGATGACATGCATCTGAGGGTCTTAAGGGAATCAGTTAACGAACTTGCTGAACTACTGGCAATTATTTCTGAAAATTCATGCACAAGCAGGTAGACACCAGAAGACTGGGTCATAGAGAAGGAAAAAAATAACTCTAATTTGAGAAAGAAAGTATTAAATGAAACTACCACTACCAGGTAAAATTTACCTTTGAATATTATCAAAATAACAGATCATCATTCGGAAAAAAAAAAAAAAGTGCCTTTAGGGTAACTGGAGCCTTAAGGCAAAACATGCCTAGATTTAACAAGAAAAGAAAGAAAAGATAAAATCAAGCTTGAACATTTTGTCGAATCACAAAAATTAGCAGGCAAAGGATTTCTTCAGGAGGGTATCTTCCTGCATAGGTCAACATGACAACTCTAGCATATAAGGAAGCCAGAGAAAAACATCTGCAGTGGAATATGACCCTCCTCTCTCTGGCAGGCTGCAAGGCACCCTTATGTCTAGTTTATAAATGATTTGCTTTTGCAAGAGCCAAGGATCTCTTAGGATATTCCAGATTTACGTAGGTACAGCTGCAGTGTAGTGCAGCTCCACACCACTGGGGCGGGCTCCCTGAAGAGGGCAACACTGCTGCAGATGAGGTGAGCAAGAAAATAAGCCATACCAGCCGAGCAGCGCTGCTCCGGGTGCCCCATGCTCTCAGCACCAGAAGCACCAGTGAGTTCAATATCTGGGTGCATTCAGATGTCGTACACGGGACCCAAGGCAGTGGGTCCCCTCACTCCCCTTCCTCATCCCTGTGGTCGCACAGCCACAAGTTTGCAAGAACACAGTGGTTCACTAAATTTACTGCTTTTTGACTGAAGCAAAGCCTAACTTTGTAACTATGAGGCAATGCAGGATATCTCATAGATATCTCTCACAAACAAGCACCGTCACCCTTCTCAGAAGGCAGCCAGAGCACTTGAGAAGCTCAGCAGTAAGTAATAGGATGGAGTTGAGATTATACCTACGACATGCCACAGGGATTGGTACTAACGTTCAAGCCTTTTAAACACAGTTATTGGTGATCTGGAAGAATAATAAGAGCGCTTATTAAGTAAATTAGCAGCTGAATTAGGAGATGAAGCAAACATAAGAAGAGACTGATAAATAGTAAAAAGCTGCCCCAATTTGGCTCCCTGTTTCCAGAGGTGGCTGTACAGCAGGATGGAATGAACAGTCCGAGGGCTCACTGGTGCACACATTCACGCAGGTTGTTCCAGGTGCCTCACCTTTTTTATTTGCCCTCCAGAAAAACAGGCTAGAGAAGCTCGCAGGCTCTGAAACCAGCGAGCCCCGTGCGCCGTACGAGCTGCGTCAGCTCTCCCGTCGGAGCCAGGCAGCCCCATCGTTCATTCTCGCGGCGATCGCCAGCTGTGCGGCACAAAGGTGCCCTCCTATGCGAGTCGCTGCCGCCGGTATCCTTGTGCCCAGGAAGAAAAGTTCCCAGGTTGAAAAGTTTCTGCCACAGATATCAGCCGCTGCGCTGACCTCGGCTCTGATTCCTTAAGCAGCAGCTCATCTTTAAATGCCGTGGGCTTCACAATGAATTAAGGGTGCTCCACGCCTCAGGATTTAGTCCTTATTACAGCAGATAGCATTGCCACTGCTCACCAACTGATCTCACGCAGTGGAAAGTTTACCATTGATTGCAGTGGGAGCCAGCTCTATTCCCGCTGTCACATGCTGCCCCCAAATCCTACCAGGCTGAGAAATGTTAATGCCAGCATTAGGAAGGATGTTAACTTTGGAATCGCAGTGAATTTCTTGGCTCCAAGTATTTGCAGAGTTACTGCCACATTTATGACTGAAGACGCAAAACTATACTAGCATAAAAGGTCTTAAACCTTATAAAAACGTGAGGATTAGATGACGCAGGGCCTTTCAGGGGCATATGCATGCACAGAAGCACTTTAAACTCACTGAACAGGTTTTTTTCCTATTTCCACAGCTCAGAGAAGTCACAGAATTCTGCTTTTCCTTTACCAACAAATGAACAAACACACCAATGCCTTCTGACTGGGCAATATCAAAGTGATATGCCTTTGAGAAATGATTTTTCCTCCCCAAAGTTATGAGTCACTGGAAATTTCTTCTTCCCCTCCCCTTTCATGCTCTCTCTTTCTTTCTCTACACACAAGCACAGACATTAAAGTCTTAATGTGATGCTATTCTAGTGTTCAAATCTGCCTGCAATGATATTGCCTGCCTCTGCTGCACCTATGTGGATGCTATTAAATGACTCCTGTGTCATAGAGTTATTTCTAAACAGGAATTTAACATTTTTTTAAAAAAACTTTGACCATATCAGAGGTTATCAAGTAATGATAGATTTAACTAATTTTAATTTACAAGGTTTATCCCTTTATGATACTTCAGCTGAGATCCTTTAGATGTGCACACAAAAATAGGAATGTGCTTTCCAGGCACTACTGCTTCTGCTGTGACTACTTATTGATGTAGACCTCCAGATCTCAAACACAGAAACAGCAGAAGCACTCAGAGCATCACCTTCAAAGTTAAGGAAAAAGGAGAGTAAAAGATGCCTTGTTTAAAATCTTACTTCCGACAGGGAATACAGAAGTTTTGGGCAAAAAATGTGAAGGAGTCCATTAGCTCCACAATCAGAACCAGCGACCTTAGGGGCTTCTAAATATGCAGTTTTAGACATCTCAATGCTAAAAGCTGGTTAAAAACTTAAGCAAAATTAAGAGAGAAGCCATAAAGCAATGAATGAAATAGTAGCAGTGATTTCTGAAAGAACATTAATAAAAATAAAAGCAGAACAAAGCCCTTGTGCGTTTAGTTTGGCATAGAAGCAATAGTTTTTGGAGTCAGGGACCTGATAGTAATCTAAAGGCATCTGCATAGGGAAATGACTTGTTTAGAGGAACCATGAGGGAAGAACCGGGTAAATCTCCATCTGCAGAAATGAAAATACAGCTTATATAGAGGGCTTAAACTCACAGTAAGCTGTTTTAGATGGATTATTCATCCAAATAAAATTGCAGGATTCTGTCTGGCAACAGTGGAGAGTGGACTTCATACATTAGCATATTTTATACTTAGTTATTACCTCCCTTGACCACAGACATAACACTTATTTTTTATAGGATGTTCGTTATTTGCAATATCTTCAGTGGGAAGATGGAAAGAGAGCTACAAGATGCCCTCCCATCTGGAACACAGGTTACCTCTCAACTCTCATATCTGCATCCCCACCTCATTTATAGCACGTAAACTACTCACAAGAAGTGCCAGATTTAAAAAGGCAACAGAATACTTAATTCCTCCCGCCACACAGCAACAGACACAAAGATTCATACAAAAGCTCTTTGCAAATATGGCTGGCAAAGTATGAAAGATGGGAGGCTCACACATGATTGCAGTTGCCATTTTTTTGCTATTCTTCTCTTAAATATTAAGGGGAGCCTCATGAGCATGAGCCATTTGTGTGCTCCTCTGAGCTCTAACTGGCCAAGGAAGTGAAAGTTTAAGGAAGTGAATGTGTCCCCAAAAGTCAAGTGGTTCTCTTTGGAGTGCAAGTTTTTAAAAAAATCACTCTTTCTAAAATATGACTGTTTGAAGTGGCTACAGGAAAGGCCCAGTAAGAAACATGTAGAGCCCTAAATCTAAGACAGAACAGTTATTAAGAACAACATGACAGTTAGAGGCTCTAGATGGTCACAGTTTTGCAAGGCTCATATAGCTACAATTAAATGAAAGATTTATAACATTTCAATGGTTTTAAAGAAATATCGGGCTGACGGCTGGCCTGAATTGTTGCTCTAGGATGACCGAGCCTAATGGCAAATGTGCCTTTGGCTCCAAATTCCCTTAGATTCTTCTGCATAGAGAAGTCTGCTGTGGCACTGCCCCATGTGGCGAGACGCGGTCGGGGAAAGGGCCGCTCCGGGGGACAAGCCCATGTCAGGTTTCCCAGAAGCTCACCTGGGGAGGAGAGGAAGCTGATTTTGGGCACAGCTGACTGTGCCCTCGCAGGTGAGACCAAACTAGGTAACTTCCTGAGTTGTTTTTTTTTTTTCTTCTATCCAGCCCTGTTCTCGATGTGCCTGTGATTTTATCAGCTGCACTTTAGACAACATGTAAAGTCAACTGAATTTGCATTGTACATCCTAGTAGCTCTGAAACATTTGAAGAATACACTATAGTGAGTCAACTAAGATTTTTTGTAAAGTGGATGCTATTTCACCTATCATGAATTAGAAAAAGAAAATAAGAAAAACCCAACGTTTTATAAAATTTTCACCAAGAGCTCCCAAAAGTATTTAGCATTTGAAAATTACTTTTTTTTTTTTTTCCCCAAAAAGGAGAAATGAAAATTATCCTTTAAATAAAAGAAGTTTTGACTGGCTCAGAACTCTAAACTTCCTGAGTGAGCATACATCCATGTGGCCTCTTTGATGAGACCACTGAAAAGCAAGTATTTAAGCTTCAAAGTTTCCATCATTTATAAAGCTGAAAAAAAAAATTCAAATTTCCTCAACTCTTTACTGCTTACACGTCAGTGAGCTGAAATAATACCCCTACCTGGCAACCTCTACTAACTCGAGCACGTATGACTTAGCAACCATGTCCACTGATTCTGGCAGGACTAGACATGTGAAACAACCAGAGAAACAGCTGCTTTCAAGGACAGTGCTTTATGACTGCTTGCCCCTAAACAGTATTCGCCCAGGACGTGCTCCACAGCACCTCCCAAAGCTGCTGCCACAGAGCAGTGAGGAGGGAGCCAGGCAGCTCTGGCTACCAGGCAAAGCAGCGAGGAAAGAGGCTACTGGTACCCTCTCTACCTGAGTGCCCTCAGGGCCATTAAGCGACTTTACAGTGGGCCTGACGCTAAGGCCAACATTAGCATCTGCTAAAAGATCCCTAAGTAAAGAGGGTTTTACAAGGGATAGAAACAGCCCCTTATATGAGGGACTGTAAAGGAAACATTCATGGGCCATAAAGGACTGAGGCTGGTGCTTTTATAATTTCATTAGGAAGCTGAACTGAAACACCGGAAACCTTTGGGGAATAAGTGAACTCCCCATAATACTCTCCTTACCAATGAATATATTTATAATCCTGTACAAAAGAAATATTTCAAGGGGATATTTTTTTCCTCCTGAAGTCTCTTCCTGGATTTGGGTGTCCTTTTGTATCTATGTAGTCAAAAGTTTATAGTCACCGCAAACTCAGTATTTTCATAGGTACAGATAAGTGATTTTCTTCTTTTACAATTAAGTGCAAAAGAAATGCACTCGTATGCTTCCCTGCCCCTACTAATCACATTCTCCTTTCCTTATCATAAAAAACCCTACCTTCGAAAGGAAAAGAGGACCAAAAAACCTGATCCAAAAGCTGCCCTCCCGCACTGTCTTGGGGCTCTTGCCTTTGACGGCCCCAGCCCAAGCCCATCCTGCCAGCGCTGCCTTTGCAGTTTCCAGCTGCTGCTGTGGTCCTTTGGTGTGCGGCTGCCCTTGGACGCCCCATAGGAAAGCCAATTCCCTCTGGCTGTCTCTCAGAGACTCGTTTTATGATGACTAAGAGGGAAAAAAAAAAAGTTATGCCTCTGCAATGCCAGCTCTGCTCCTGGGGGACTGTGGAATGAAACTTTTCTCCATCTGGTTCTCCCCTTTCGCTGGCTACGCCTGCAGGATGGTGGGAAGAGGCCAAGAGAGGGGAAAGGAAAGCCAGCCATAGATTCCATGGATTTTCCTGTTCCTGGTGGACACCTGCTCCAGGTGCCTAAGGCAGTCTAAAACCAGGTGTCAAAAAGGGCTTATTACTTTAAATCAAGGTAGGTGAAATTTAACAGCCTAAACCCAGATGATCCTGCAAATCCTGACTCAGCTGCTAACTAACCCCCGAGGTGTCTGAACTCCACAGACACCTCAAATTCTGACCTTAAAGCTCTGCACATGCCTTATTACAGGATAGCTTCTGTACATGTTCAAAAACACCTTGGGCCTGACAGGGGAAATATTTCCTTGGGTCTGAGGCAGATAGAGAGGCGCCCCCAGCAATGCTGAACAGGCGTGCAGACCTCAGAGGGACAAATACCCTCTTCATTCCTTCCCAAGGTTCCTAACTTCATTTTTCCCAAATGTTCTTCCACCCATTGCCAAATTTTCATCAGTCCAAGGCATGTACTTGTTTTTGAATTCCTTCTCCCAGCACTTTTTCACCTTACAGTTTATCTGGCCCCCCCCTGGGCCTTAAATCCCGCTTGATCTGGACAACCTACCCTAGCCCAGTTCTCCTGACTTTGCGCTTTGTGATTCCTCCCTTTTTCTGACCACACTTCATCCTCTCTGCCCTGTGATACTCAGTTTATCCAGTTCTGCATGTCCTGAATCCATGTCTCTCCCTGGCCTTGCCAACACCTTCTGCCTTCTTCCAGTTGCTGGTACTACCTGACCGAGCTCCTTTTCCTTCTTTATACTTCACTTTTTCTTAGTGAAAGAAGAAAGTCTCAGACCTGTTTTTTGCCACCATTTCAAAAATCTGGACTCACTCAGATCCTGAGGTAGCTATGATGGAAAAAAAAAAAAAAAAAAGAAAAAGAGCACATCCATAGAAACATCATAATGTTCAACATCACCCTGACCCAAATGGTAAAAGAAATAAACAGGCATTCTAGTAAGACTGATGGTTTCAGGAACCATTTAGGACACTTCCTGGTGATTTCAGGAGGAGGAAATATTTGTGTTTGTGCAATGCCTAAGACAACAAAACTAGGCCCCCAGAATACAAGCAGTACATAGCAAAGGAATTAAAAACTCAAATTTTGGGAGTCACTGTAAGGTTCTCTGTTCATTTTGATTAAACTTCAATTCTATCAAGTGAGTATAAGAAATTCTGGAAAAGAAAATGTTATAGATAACCCTCATACTCCTGCTTATGGCTAGGTCATACTGGACACATTTTTTCATTTGTGTTTCACTATGCTACGTATATATATGTATACAAACATACACTTACAAACAAACACAGCTATGCACTGTACATCTAAGACCTATGAGACCTACTTGCAGAAGCCTGCATGGCTGTATTAGTGAGAAAGATGTGAAGAAGATAACGCTGTTTCACCAGTAAATTTACACTGATCTAGCGAGTGTTAACCTTCTTTTATTAGTGTGACCTTTGCTGGCCATTGCTAATGAACATTCTTGAGAAAGGCAGGTGATTGAGGCCAGGCTGCAAGATTTTATGGACAATGATCATTGTTGTGGGTCAAGTACACCTGTGCTGCAATCATAAAGTTAATAACCTCTACAACAACAGCTTTACATGTGGCTGTCTCAGAAGAATGCCATTTCTGCACCGCACAGCCTTTAGAGATGCTATTTATAATTTATATCCAATCTGAAGTGCAAAGATTTTTCTCTTCTGCAAGTCACAGTAATCAATACAGACCTGCACCTATTAGAGACCAATGAGGTGAAGTGTGAGGCAAGAAATCAGCTGTGCTGGGCAAACACTTGAAGCTCATGAGCGGAGCTTTGCAAAAGAGTCTGTCTCCAGTGGCCATTTCCAACATGTAGGTTGGAACAGTAAATAAAGAAGGGGAAGGAATTCTTTGTAAGGATGCCATCCCAGCTGTTAAATGTTGCAAGCTAAATTAATTACATATTTGCTTTAGAACTACACAGGAACTTGCATTTTTCTGGCATGTGTCTCATGGATTTCAGACTTCTACACCCTAATTCATAACATATCAAGACTCAATATGTGATATTCTGAAGCCTCCATATCATAGAAAACAGCAATTTAAGACTAAGCACTAATTCACAAAAGCTCTGCAGATATGAATTACACCAAATTTAACTAAGCTGAATAATATCACAGTTCCTATTACTTAACCTCAAAGATGTCATTAGAGGCAACATTTGAGATTAATGTCCACAAGGCTGTGTTTTAATCCCCGCTTATCCCTTCTCTCTGCTACAGAAAATGGCAGATATGTTTAGAAATGTTCAATATGTTTCTCTGGTGGGTCCTCCTCTTTTCTTACTTCTTCTGAATCAGTATAGTGAATGTTGCTACCAAGACAAGCAAATCAAGCACAGCCTCAGTATCTGCAATTCATTTGGGGAGTAAAGGGAGGTTGTACCCGGCCATTGAAGCAGTGATGAGTTAAAGAAAAGTACCATGTGAGAAACATGGTAAATAAATACCAACAGCTCAGCGAAGCGGAGTACAGAACAGAAAGGGTGAAGCCAAGGACAGTCGACGATACGTTACGTTTAGGGATATGGTGACCGCTGCCAAGTTCCAGCATAAAATTTATTTGTTCCTCTGAGTCAGATGCATGAGTATGTGTGTGTGTGGGAGGTAGGTCTATCACCAGCAGAATAAAGAACTCGAAAATCTGGGACAAAAGTTAAGTTCATGAAAAGAAAAAGAGGAAAAAAAAAAAGCCCCCAAAGTGGAAAACTCTCACTCTGTGATTACAAGGAAGACCACCAAGGTCACCATTTCTAACCTGCAGCTGAAGATGACAGTTCAGCCGAACCCGGCATGATCCATGGTGAAGCATGAACACAGATTCCTGCAGGAGGAAGCTCCCATCATTTCCTGTCTTGTATACCACAAGAACAGCACAAAATGCCAGAATGCAGCCCCAAAAGTCCTTTTTTTTTTTTTTTTCCCCTGCTAATCTGCTTTTAATCATCTAATTGCAGAACTGTAAAGAGCAATGTTTAACCATTTCATTATTTAAGTAAACTCTATATGGGAGACCTTACTTATTTCAAAATGTGGGCTGATGGGCTATTATCCACTATATATATAATAAATACCATCAACCTCCAAAAACTTATCTTCAAGCCAACACCAGCATTTCCACGCTGAAGAAACAGGTTATCATTTTACTAATGGCAGAGGAGAGAAAAAACAAAGCAGAGAGAAAATAATGAAGTTTAACAACCCTGGTGCGTTTCCAAATCTAGTTCAGATTTCAAAAGCTGATGTTTCCATGTAGAGACTTCTGACAGATTCAGTGTGCCCATTTGTAGCACTGCTAAGTCAGAGTGCTGAGTGCCATGAAAAATGGGGCAAGGTCCTTCATGTCATGGTAGAGATCTTTTTACAAACATTTAGTGGGTTCAGAAGAAAACTTAGTCTCTGTCAGCTAGAAAGATGGTAAACCTTGAAAGCTGGAGAAGGAAAAACAAGAACCTGCCAGGAAAGTATATTTGGAAGTGGAAGGGAGACGAAATATTTAAACGAATTTCAGAACTTGGGGATTCAAATTATTTTCTTTTCCTACATCTAGAATATCTTTTTTTAAAAAAATAAAATTAGAACAAAATGAAAAGAGGTTGTCAGTGTAATTTCTCTCTTAAGAATTGGTGAACTGGAATTATGTCATCTTGTATTAAAATTATCAGTTATTGCCACAGTTGGCCCACAAATATTATATTAAAAAAAGCAGGAAGAAAATCACTTAAATACATTTGGGGAATTCTTTTGTTTGTGCCCTGTGCATATCTAGCAATACTTATTGCTCCAAATTGGCTTGATTTGTCTAAACCACTGAAGGTTGTTTATTCAAAATAAGTTTAAAACAACTGTTGATGTATTAGGGAAAAAAATAGCATGGGGAAAAACAAGATTGAGGCGGGAACTGAAGCTGGTCTAAATGAGAACAATATCAGCATGCACAAATGTGCAGACAAGCACAGTTTGACAGTCACTGCTCATAAAAGATCCTGCAATGAGTTAATATGAAAACTAAATCTCCTGTAGAGGGAAGTTAGGGGGGAGCTTATATACAGGCAGTTAAGGAAAACTTGCACTGTGGCTGGAAGATGCACAGTACATTCTCCCTTAGTCTAGGGATAAATGAAACATTATAACCACAATATATTCCTATATTAAATTAAGAAAACATTTTTTCAGTCTGTTGTGAAAAAAAATTAAAAAAGAAAGAGGAATCTATGACTGACTAAAAAGCAAGGAACTTTCAGTCAACAACATATCCATCTGTTTTGACATGTTTTTCAGCTCTAGTACTGAAATGACACGAACAGTTTGCATTCGTAACTCTATGGCTGCACTATATGATAGTGACTTCCCCATGGAATCTCCAAGGACTTCACAGGCCAGTGTTCCAGATCCCACGTCTTTCCAGGTTGTCTTTCCATGCTCAAGTTCAAACACACCGTAAACTTGCAGAATCGCACCTGAGTTAGAAGGGATGCAAGTCAAGGATGCAAGTCTGAAGTTCCTTTCAGAGACAGGGTTTGCTCTGAATACAGATGTCTCCATGCAGCAGGAAAAGCCAGCTCCTACCAGCCAGTTTTTGGGAAACCTCACCTCGTTCTCTGGTCTGTAGATCTGGGCACCTGCAAAGGAGAGGATGGCTGCCAGGCTGGGCAGGGAAGCACTGAGAAGAATTGGTCTGGGAGGATGAGGTATATTGCTTCTCCCTGCAAAGAGTTAACACACTATGGCAAAAATAAAACTGTGTTGCATTTCCATGGAACTTGCTTTCACGCCAAGAAAAGTGCCTTCATTTAAGAGGGACCATGAAAGCAGCTGCAGTCAGGAAAACAGCAACGAAATTCAGATTACTAGGATCTCTTCTAAAGTTGCTAGAAACTAGAATACAGAGCGCTCATGTGAAGGCCACCGTGTCTTCCATCGTATCCCTGTTCCACAGATCACTCTTTCACAAGAGGAGAAGTGAGGAAAACAAAACTCGGCTCTTGGTAAAAGAACAGAGCAAAATCTCTGTCATGGAAGCGTACCCTGTCTATAGCAGTGATTTCTTTCAGAATATAACTGGATACTAAGAACTTCAGGATTTGCCGCATGAGTCTATGTGCTGGCGTGAGAAGATATATATATATATATATGCAGGTGTACATATATATTTATACACACACATATAAACACATTTTATTTTAGTAATCTGAATTTAGTAATCTGAAGAGCCATCTTATTCTAGCTTGTTTTTATTTTCAAACTTTCTGTCCAGAAGATGCTAAGGTTGCCTCTCTAAGGAATGTGAGGCTGAACTTTTACTGTGCTGACTGAGCTGGATTTCTAATGTGCATGCAAATATTTGAATTAAGTTTCAAAACAGAAATGCTTCAGTAAATAAATACATAAAATAAGTCAGCAACAGACATGCTTAACTAATCAAAGAGATACAAGAGCTTTGGTATGGCCTGAAAAGTGGCAGAAACAAATACCTCTTTAGGACACCCGCTGCTTAACATGGATTTCTGAAATATAAAAAGTAGATACTTATTAAATCATTAAGTATCACAAATGGGTCATGGAGATATTCTTATCTGACTTTTGTGCACTGAGTAAGTAGATTCTCTGTAGTTAAAGAACTCAATAGTTCCCATTAAAAGAGATTGTTTTCAGTTGCTTACAAATTTTGCCAAGCTAAGTATTTGAGATGAAAATTCCCATGCTCTGTGTCTGCCTGAGGCCAATTATTATTATTATTTTAAGTTTCAACTAAAAGGATTTAGTTACTTCAGGAAATAAGACTGAGGAAAAACATATTTTGGCCTTGTTGAGAAAAAGAAAAAAAAAAAAGAGAGCAAGAGAGAAGGAAAGTCTTACAAGAATTTTGCTGAGAAGCTCCTGCGTCTCTATTCTTCCCAGCAACAGTTTGAAATTTGGAAGCTATGGTCCCTGTTGTCCTTCTGCAGTTCCCCTGGAAAGCCACCCAGCTTCTGCCTAGCTCTAAGCCTTTGAAAAAATCTCACTTGCATATGCTCAGCAAAGACTCCTCAGGATTTGGCAGCTAAATGGGTCCGAGTCCTCTGAAGATGTCTGCAATGGGTCTGCAGCCCAGGGCCAAAGGGGCCTGGCCAGACTCCTTTTGCAGCGGCTGCTCCCGGATGCTGGAGGCTATTGCGGCATTAGGCACAGGAACTAAGAGCTGGGATGCTCCTCGGCTCCAAATTCCACTGCTGGATCACAGGCAAAGTAAGGGAAGAGGAAAAAAAACAGCCTAATGGAAATAGAGAGAGAAGGGAACTAGTCCTGGGGGCCAGAGGACACCAACATGGGAGATGGTCTGTGCGAACAAACTGCACGTGCACGCACACAAAAGGCTTGAGAACATCAGGGAAGTAGGTTTGTGGGTGACGAATAGACGATTATGCCTGGAAAAGCAGGAAACTTACTGCACAAAGAGATTGGGATGTACAGATGAGGGACAGAAAATTTTGCAGAGGGAGCCTGGATACAGCAGGGACATGAGGACAGACTTTGCGGGAGGATGGAGGCAGAAAGAAAGCTCTGTGACCACGAGGGGACACGTCTTTCCAGAATAACTGAGTGCAGCCTTCCAGCATCATCATCTGCCTCTGAGCAAATGCAAACTGACCATCTAGATCTAGTATTTCATTCTCCTCTAGGTTTGCATCATGGAGAAGGTGACAGTCTACTACTCTAAGAGTATCAGCTACTTTACATCACTGTACATACACATCATACCCTGTATGCATATATCATAATGTATACATCATCGTATGATTTATGTCATGATGTATAATGAATTCAAGTTCAGTTATTTGAGATCTATGCTCTGGAGCTAGAATTTCTAACTCTGCAACTGACTGATATCAATGTAATATCACATGGTGGTATTTCTCTTTTTTTCCTTTCAACTTGGTTAAAAAATAATAAAAAGAATTGCAGACTGAGAGAATATTACAAGTGCAACTCAAGGGCAAAATGAGGGATTCAGTCAAGTAAATAGCAGAACACTCCCTACTGACCTCTCATTTGGATTACAACATAGATTTTAACTACATGATCACCAGGCTGGCTTTGGGCATAGGCTTTGGGCATCTGCTTCAAGGAGAGCAGACTGAAAGATGGAAAATCATCATGCTGAATGAGAGAAAAAGACCCTTGGAGCTCCACAGCAGCATCTCCAGGTTGGTCAGTGCCTGCTCTGGACTGGCCCAAAGGCCAAAGCACGGGGAACTACTCTGCTGCTGGAGGAAGGAGATGAGCACCCAGAGAGATGGAGCAAGGGAAACGGGATCGTGGCCATGAAATACAGAAATGGGCAACTGCTCTTAGTCTTAATGGCTGGAGACTTGCTTTCTGAGGGGATGGTGATTACTGGAGCTCTTCTGATATTATTTTTGCATATATAGCTTAGAGTTTTGGGCTGGCCTTGAAGATCACGTGTTCCTTTCTCCACCAGACTCCTCCACTGAGTCCTAGATACAACCTGGGAATGGATAGAGCTGCCCTAAACACACTGGCTTTTGCAGTAGTAGGTAAAATAATCTCAGTTATAATGAGTAAATGAAGAACAGTGTAACACTGCTCAGATATAGGAAATTCATATAATACAATGCTATGAAATGTATATTAGCAATTATAATGGTAGCAAATGAAATTAAGAAGGAAAAAAAAAAAAGACTTTTCAAGCTAGAACTAACAGCTATTTAAAAGAACACCAAAGGGAACAAATCTTTTGGGGAGAAAAAATCTTACTTGATTTCCCTAAATTTGAAGGAAGATTTTGGAGCATCTGTAGACAGGACTATCAACCTAAGTACAGATTCAATGACAAAAGAACACCATGACCCTTCTTTCATTATCGTGATCTGTATAAGAAACCAGATATGATAATATCATTTCATTTTAACAAGATAACATTTTAATGTATTGAATCACTCACAATCAAGCCGGTTCTCTGATCTTTGCCAATGGAAAGGCTGAGTTCATTTATGTTCTTACCTCTGAATCTTCCAGATTAGGCTGGAACAGTACTGAATAGCAGATAACGTCAATCGATTAGAACTCAACGTTTCACATATTGCTGCAGCTAAAAATGGCTGGTCCCTCAAAGCACCGTTATTCTGTAATCAATTTATATGCATCTGAAAACACATTCCTAAATTCCACTATCATATCTCTACATCTCTAGTTAACTGTTACTGATTATCTGAGGTTTGGTTAACAGAATAGTAAAAGAAAAACAAAAAGCAAACAAATGAAAACCAGAAAACCCACCCAGCAAAATAGCGTAATTCATACAAAGTCAGAATAAACATAACTGGCAACTTTAATGATGAGCTTACAGGAAATAAAATAATGCATCTAAATTTTCACTTTGCATGATGCCTAATGTCATAGCGTATACTGAACAACTTACTTTAAAACAATATTCATCTATTTTTTGCTTTTTTTTCCCTCTTGTTTCAGATATTAGCATCTATATTCCTGTGCTAATGCACTGGTATCCTCTTGAATGACATGGAAGGGCAGTGGAGCAGAGCCTGAGGCCACTCCACTGCAAACGGCATCAATTACCCTCGCAAAACAACAATTTAGTTGATCAATTGCAAATACAGAAATACTATTGAATCCAATAAAGTTGTAAGGGCTTGGTTTCAAGAGTGACAACTTCATACTCACATAAAACATGTAATAAATCCTGCAAATTATAAAACTATTAATCTACCCTAACACACAATCATCTATATAAAGTTTCATATTTAATAACCTATTTACGACAATTATACTGCTCATTCATCATATCATCTAGATAAAAAAAAAAAACAGTTGACACACTCATATCTCATTCTATGGCCAATAACTTTTAAATATTGCCAGCTACTATTTGTTGCTTCATTTATTAGTGTCTTATTACAGCACATCACCCAGATTTGGCAATGACTGGTGCCATTACAGCCCTTTTAAAGAAAATAATAAATCGGCAGCACAAAACTCTTCTTTTCCGGCACATTTGCAAAGAATTTGAAGTAGTGAATTATGATTTTTTTTTTTTTTTTTGCATGAGATATATGGGGATCAAACATATTACGGATCTCACAGGACTTATCTTCATTACCTGGAAACTTGGAATTATGGGACATGGAACTGGATGATGCAGAAATTTACTTTCTGTCCTATCCATCTCCATTTCATAAATTAAAAATAAAAGCACCAAAACAGCTATACAGTTATGCCTTATTCTAGATTCTCAGAAGGAACAGACCAAAGCCAAGCTTGCTGAGGCACACCTCAACCAGAGTCCCTATGCTTTTTCAGATTTAAAGTAGCTTAGCATTATTTCAGGGTGCCATACTGTTACAGAGAGGCATTAAAAGTGTTAAGGTTGTCAGCTAGCTGAGCTATCAAATATTAGTTCATGTAGAAATGTATCAACATCCTTCACATAAAGCTAATCAAATTTGAAATTACTGGCATGTCACCTTGAGGAGGAATTTGATTTATCATTTGCCAAATAATCTAGAAAACAGTGAGATGTGCAGCTATAAGAATTACTGTTACACTGACTTTATGACAATATAGTTAATTTTGTTGTTGCTTTTGTCTTTGCTAAAGAATGGCACAAAGAAAGTTTTATTAGTTACTAGGTTGTAAGTGTGAAATATCGCTACTTTGAAGTAATAATTCAGTTCAGATATTAAACTAAACAAAATTTGTTTACTATTAACTAATGATATGTAACTCCAAATACAAAAATGTGTATAGTGGTTCCTCGTTTAATCGGGAAAGCTACCAAATGTTACTTCTGCTCAACAACTTCTCTTGCTTGTTTTTTTCCCACTGGGTAGAAGGACTTGTCCTGGTGGGCTCAAATTTTAAAAGTTGTGCAAATGATATGCGATTCTTTAAGTGTCATGCAGTTTAAATGCATACATAATTTGTAACATGTGTGCTCATAAATCAAGATGTCCGTGAACAGAAATCAGAGGTGTCACTATCTTTACATTTTCACGCACAAATGTAAGCCAAACCCACTTGAAAATCTGCCCATTTTGACCTTATGTCAGAGACATCACTTAACTTTGTCTTTAACATAAAGGCAATGTAGGATCCCCCTGTAAGAAGTCACATATCTATTTAATTGCACTGCAGCATTTATTCAGTGTGTATTGCAATTTAGCACACAGTATTCACGTATATCATTAGACAAAGTTCTCTGAAATAAAGATTTATTTTTATGACTGGTACTTGCATGTATGTATGTTTATGGCACAATGTAAATAAGAATTCTGAATTTGAGTTCAGCTATCCTCTTAAGTAAATGATTATGCATATAAACAAATCTGTTCACTACCTTCAAATATTTGTATTTGTCATATAATTATATCATATATATATCTCTTCACAGATGTATAAAATATATTCTTGGTAAAATTGTCACAGAATGTTGTTGCTTATATTAAATAAATGGTATATTTGTGTACTACAATACATATTTATATACATGGAGCATATTTGTATATGCACAGAATTGCCAAATATTTCCATTCTGTTACTATCCAAACAGGTTGATATTATTGGAAAAAAATATTACTAAATTTTGTGAGTAGTTTTGAGATTGGTTTATCAATATACATTTCAGAAAATGTGGTTTTATACTGATAAGACTACAGTGTACCAGAATTAAGGGTACCATGCAGTTAGATTGGCTTGTAGCTGAGACTGTAGCTTTTATTGCTCCAATTAAATCAAGACTTATTCAAGCTGCAGACTTCACTGCTGTCATTACCTGCTAACTCACAGTCCTAAATGCACCATCTTGAAATCCCACCTGGTCATAACCAGCCATTTCCCAATTGTAGCTCATTTTATTACCAGCTGTGTGTTGGTATTGCCAACAAAATATTTGGAACGAGCCGCCAAATCTTTCCTTTCTGAGATGCGTATCAGTAGGAGACACAGGGCTGGTTTCTGTGTTGCCAGAATTACAAGTCTACACTACTGCTACCGCACAGGTACCAACTAGACTTTTATCAGTACACAAACTTCTCTGCTGTCTGGTTTCAGACATTTTGCTGAGAAAAAGAACTATTAAGTATTAAGAGAAGATAGACCAAAACTCTGAAGAACTGCCTTTTGATCATGTTCCAAAATTCCTTCTTATTCCCAATGTGGGGCACACAGGCTCTCACTATTCCATAGAAAGAGAAAGGAAGTGAACTTACTAGTAGCTTCAAAGATGTTTGCTTCAAACTGCACTGACAAGATCAGGAGAAAACTTGGATTCTGAAACAGTGTGGGAATTTTCAAAATGAAATTTAAATAACTAAATGAAAGAGTAACAAGGGATGTGAGGTGAATTTCAAAATATTAGCATTAACAACTTCCTTTTTTTAGACAGGTTCTCTCTGGCAAATAAAGCTGTTAAGTGATTTCAATAGTGATATCAATATTATATACAAGGAATGTGATATCATTACTAACAATGATAAAGGAAAAGAATTCCTGTGGGAGATATAAAAGAGAGTATGCAACAAGTTATACCCTCACTCTCCTAATCCAGTCTGAGTCACTTACTTTTATGTTTTTAAATACATTGGAAGGCTTGCTTTTTCTCTGCAAAGGCTTTTTAAAACCCATCCATAACATTGTTACCAAAGTAGCTATGATAACAACAATATGTTAGCAGAGATGACCTTGTCTACTGGTTATTCAATGGAAGGAGAACCCGAGGTCTAAACTGAAGTAGACCTGATAGATCAAACCCTCCAGGTCCTGAATTTACATTCCACGAGCTTAATATCCTGTCTGATTTATGATTTGCCTTCTTAAACAAAGCAGGTTGTACCTAACAACTTAACTTTAGTGTGGATAACTGTTGATCTGAAAATGGCATATAAAATGCATTTACATCAGCCCATACGGGCCAATAGGCCCATAATGATTCTTTATTATGTTTCAGTGAAAGGCAACTGAGTGACAGATAACTGATTTTGTAGAGCAAATAACTTTCTGCCACCTCCACATAGTTCCCAGCCGCTGCACACTTTCTATGCCAATACAAATCTGGTTGTAAAATAGACAAATATATTATAACTATATTACTAAATGAGACACAACATGGAGTGTGTGAAGAATTTGAGAGCTGCCTAATACTGTGACTGGGAGCTATAAGCTCACAATAAAATAAATAAATAAATAAAGATCAAACTCTAAAACATTTTCTGAGCAAAACTAACACAATTACCCCTCTGCTTTTTTTTTTTTTAAATATAAGATCTTAGGAGTGATTTGCTGCTCTTGGATAATGCCTACTTTGCTGAGGGCTGGGTAAGCTGAAGCATGTCCTTAGTCTGAGTATAATGAATATTTAAAGCAAAGCATTTCAGTATAAAGATGTGAGTACAGGCATCAAAGTTATCTACACAGATGTTCAAAAATCCCTGGATGGAGGCCTGGCAATAGCCACGCCACCAGTCACGACGAATGCCGACCCGTTAGAAAAGCCTGTCTAAATTTATTTTCCGCACTAGATGGCGGGTAAATAATGATAAGACATCAGAGCCTGTCTGATAAGCTGTGACAACCATCCTACCAGGGTCACCGCGGCCACTGGAGGAGCCAGCACATAGCAAGCCCTGACCCGCGAGCCCTTATCTGTGTGTGTACTCTTGCAGGGCACGCAAATAAAGGCCAAGCCAGCATTTACACATGAATCAACTTTCTCCAAGGAGTAGGCATTGGAGACAGCTCTTTTCTCCGTGATGGGGGGAGAAAAGCAGCTGAGTGTGAGCTTGTCTCACCAGAAGTCGTCCAAGGACAAAAGTGATACATTGGCAAGCAGCAGAGCAGCTCAGGGATGCCCGACACACGCGGCAGCCACGAAGGAGCGGATGAATTTAGCTGGGAGCGGAAGCAACATCCACAGCGAGTTCTGTCCTATTCAAAACAGGTAATGTCGAACCAAGCAAAAAGCAGATACAATCCTGATAGGAGATCATACAAGATAGTGGAACAGGTACCTCTGAAGAACTCAACCTACATGTTAATAAAGTGGGAATCTCTTTGCTCCATAGGCCTCATTTTCACTCAGACACCTTTGGCAATTGGCATGAACAGGTATGCTCACCCTCTTGGACTTGTGAGGACTGCTCATGGACATATATTCACTAGTTTTAGCAAAATAATCTTAAAGCTTTATTCTTGAGGAAAAAATAGCCTGAAGTTTTACTACATGAAAGGTTATTGTAGCAATCATACAACATTTGTTTTCAATCCCAATTCTTATCAGTTTACAGGCATAATTCATACTCTCTTTGCCATGAGTAAGAGGTGAAGTAGGGAACAACATTGGTCTGTTGAACATTTGGGAGGTCAGAGGCCCTGCATCTCTGTGCTTCAAGTCATTACAAGCATTATAACCCATCACAATACTAAGGCAGATGTTTGGCTGCTAGAGTTCACATTTCTTTTTCTTTTTTTCTTGAAAACAACTTTTCATGCAATGCAACATATACTTTGCTGCTTTTACTGCTGAAGGTTTTCTGCGCAGTCTTATAACAGGCAGGATGAAACAAGCTGGCATCAGCGACAAAACTCAAATCAAATTCCAAAAGACAAGCTCACCCAACACTATGCATTTTTTTTTCTTAACATCAGCAGAAAATGCCCTACCACTCTGCCTCTTCGTGAGGAAGCTCAAACAAGGCTTTTTGCAGATAGTGGTTCTTGCTCACTGTTGACAAATGACAGCATTTCAGAGGGATGCATTTTCTTGTCCTGGCCTCCCTTTTCCACCTTACCACTGATCCTGCTCCCCTAACTGCCATCCATCACTCTCCTGTTCCCACTCCTGCCGCTTGTGCTAATATTTGCTCAGAAGGGCCAGAATAGATGAGAGCCTGCTGGAGAAGCTGCCAGGGCTGCTTGTCTTGCAATCAGGTCTTACTAATTGTATGCACAATACAAATAAATAATAGATAAATACAACTACTGAAGCCTCAAATTGAAAAAAAAGTTTGTTTTGTCTGTCAAAACCATGTCTGCATCAGTTATAAACCTGGAACTGAAATTTAAAATAAAAATTCTGTTGTTTTTCTTCTTCATACTCTCAATAAATTGGACACAAAACTTCCTGTTCTTTGGAATTGGATCTTTTTATTGCAGTTACACCAACCTATCTTCTGCCTGATCTTTCTGAAAACATATTAATTACTGATAATGCTTACAATGTATATATCTTCTAAAAATTCATGGAAGTAAAATTATGACTAAAATAAACCATTTTTTATTTAGAAAAAAATGCGAACTTTATGAGAACTGCACCTATATACCTGACAAACAAAAAAAATCCCCCAAATGCAACTGTTCTAGTATTTACATTATTATATATAGCTTTAAAATAATGACATAAATTAGACATGCATTAATTTAACTTTAGGAGCAGCACAGCTAATATTAGATCTTAGTTTATCATTATGGTGTGCTTTTTGTGAGCATGGTTTGACTAGATGCCAATGATTTTTGAACTATGTAGTGAAGCCAATTAGCTCTAAGAAATAAACTGATACTTCTCTCTAGTGTCACGCTAACTGCTACAGTATGAATTATGCTGCTGATAAAGATGTTGCTATGAGCCAAAATATAACTACAAAGACTTAATCAACTTGCAACATTTACATAATTATAACAAGAAATTCAGCTTTGAAAGAGTTTCATTTATGCTACTAAGTGCATGCCTTTAATGGACACTGAAAACAAAGGTAAAAATCTAATATAAAATACAATTTATTTTTCCCTTATATTAAGTCTTCTTTGCTTAGCTTTCAAAACTGATTCTTCATCCTCTCCCACATTAATCCCTCAGCTACCACCAACACGCTCCTGCTTTTGATATTGTCTTCTTTTCCTGGCAACCCCCTCCCTGTTTTACTCCTTCTTCACTTTTTACATTTTTCAGCACATTTACTACTGAACCCTCCTCATGACCCTTCCTTGATTCTCCTCCACAGCACTCTACTCTCTGCTCCATTCCTTCATCTTTCATACCTTCCCAATAATTCACTATAATTCAACTCACCATCTCTACAGGAAGTTACTAGCGGCACTAAGACTTCATCAGTCTTTACACATTATCAGACTTCACACTTCTTTGTATCCTTCACTGTCTCTGCTTTCCTGAGCACATCAAATGTAAGATAGTTCTCATTTTTAAGAATATACAGGCTGCATGTATGCTAATAAACTTGACATGTTCAGAAACATTGTTGGACACTGAATCCAGCTGGCATAGAATGATGTGTGTCTCTACTCCCTAAGCTAACTCTTCTTGTTCCAAAACAGGGTGACTTTATGCAACTGCCTCTTTGGAACTGTCCATGGAAATTTCTTACTCTAGAACTGTGTCTGTAAAATGCTTGAGTAGTATATAGTGTGGACAATAGTGCACCAAAGACTGCTTGTACGGTTTGACAGAACAGACAGCTGCTCACTCTAGAGCATTTTTTTCTGATTTTAGTTTAGTAACTAATACAGACTATTATACTAATACAACACTAACTTCTGGAGAACTTTTTAAGTATCTGCCTACAATGATGGCTTCTGGGCTCTTCCTTGAAGTAGAATTTGCTTCTAGCTGTCCTTGCTCTTGCTGTGGTTTAGGTTAATCATCTACACGACTTTAAAATGTCCATGAAGATCTGTCAACAGAGAAATTGATACTGGGTTGAGAGTGCAGGAGCCAGTTGAAAACAGTAGGCACAATGAATGTTACTCTGTCACTGCAGATGGTGGCAACCTGGTTTGGTGGCTTATACTCTTTGACAGTCTTCTGAGGAAATCACTTTTGCAAACACCAGGAGAAGGTCTGAATTTGTCGCCAGCAAGTAAGACAAAAGAAACAAAAAGGAAGTTGACATTCTGTGTTCATATCTGGAAAAGATCAAATCCTTACTGTCTGGTCTGGCATGCATGTCAAAGAGGTTAAAGCCATGTTTCAATTCTAAATTTGCGCAAAATGTCAGTTCCCCCATATAATTTTATCTTTCTATCCTTTGAACACATGCTCTTCCTTTGTCTTTGCTTGCCTTGTCTAGTTGAAGGCAAGGCTTTACCTTTTCTTTTCTTTTCTTCTTCTGCAGAAAGCAGACTTCCTCAAAGCGCCAGAATCCCAGCTGGGCAGAGAGAGGTCCCTCATGCTTCTGCTGAATGAATCAGACGCCTTCTCTGTGAATCTGTCTTGACTGATGCCTATTTGGACTTTTAAGCACAGTTCTGTATTAACTTGTTTTAACTTGTCTGTATTAACTTTATTAAGTTTTTTTTTTTTTTTATATATATATAGCTAGATGACCTTAGCCTTTTTTCACAGTCTCTAGTTATACCAAAGCAAAATTTCTTTTCTTTCTCTGCTTAAGTGTTAAAGGCACTCCCCTGTAAAATACATTAAGGTAATATTCAGACTACAAGCACCTTATCTTCTCTTTATGTCTAGTTCAAAGCCAACAAAGCAGTGAATTAACTCTGTTTGCAAGGGAACCAAACCGTGAACTCTAAGACAATAGGGCAATGACATGACATCTGAATTTACCAGCATTAAAAATATAGGACAGGCAAACACAAAGGGTCATCAAGTTCTATAGTCAGACGGTTTCCAAAGAGAAATTCAGTTAGGTGCAGAAGTAATAAAATATATAACTGTATACATAGGAAGGGAGAAATACATTATTTTAAAAAATCAATGTTACTAATTGTGATTCAGAATTAATAGTTTAAATCCATATAGGCTTTTACTCCATAACAAAGTCTCTCAGTGGGCTGTAGTGCCTGAGAGGTGACAACAGAAATTGTTCTCTGTTTCATGGGATTCACTTAGTTACTTTGAACAACTCGCATTCAGAACCCAAGCCGACAAACTGCTTGTGATACCTTTACTACAACTATGCTGATAAGTATGCTCATAAAAACTTTTGATGTTTCTTTAATTCTGTTGATAATTTTATTTCGTCATTCCCCTTTCCTACCCTGCTTTTGCAGATGAGCTGGGCCTAAGGGCAGAGTCATTCCTTTTTTCCCCACGTCTGGCCAAGTGGATGCGGACCACCACAATGATTTGGGTAGTACAAGGTGCCCTGTTACTGCTGCGCTTATCACCTTCTGCTTGGAAAGTCACGGGTCATTTTTGCAAGAGGCACAGACTCACCCTCAGTCTGATAAACTGCAGTGTGGAGTCCCTTCCTCATTCAGGACTCCTGTATCATGGTGCTACTCCAATGTATAAAAAGTAATGGAGCTGCTGAGTGGGGGTGAACTGCAGCTTGCGGCTTCCCAGGGGAAAAAAAACTGCAGAAATGGTGCAGGCAAACACCACATCAGGAAGGAGACAGATTTGTGTGGGTCGGGAATAATATGGTCATAAAGCTGAAGTGATTTTAGATGTGCCAAACAGGATATGTTTCTCTTTTCAATATGGATTACAAATCTATTTAAAGAACATGTCTAACATTATATATTTAAATGAATGATTTATTAGGACTTTGGGAATTTGATTAGGTTCATTTTCCTGTCATCCAAATTAATATCTTTATTAATCTCTGTCCTGCCACCAAAAATAAACAAGAAATGGGGATTTACTCAACTTTAGCCCATTAAAGGTTTTCAAATATACCTCTTGCACACACATAATTTCTGTGTTACACACAACAGACAAATCAAGTAAATTAAAATATGTAGCTCAATATTATATAGTGGGAGACCATGGTTAAACCTCTATGTGAGATATCATTTTAAGAAAGTCAAAATTAGTTCTGAAACAAAAACAGATAGAGTTTTGATTAAAGTTAATTTTAAGTACAAAATATCTGTATTTCATTTGATTTAGATATCATTAAAAAAATCTCTTCAGGGCTCAGTGTAAATATAGCAATGTCTGTTCCTGTATTTGGAGTGCATTTCAACTCATCTGACACTGAAGGTTTTGTTCTGGTATACAGAATATAAAACCATTTCTTCAAGATATTTTGTGTTCAGCATAAAATATTAAAAATGTCTCACTTCCAAGAGATCTGGTGGGAGTTCATGACAGATGTGTTATATCTTTTTTTTTTTCCTTCAAATTTTCACAGCATTATTGTGTCTAATTAGCCCTGATGATTTACCCATGACAGTATGAACTTCTTGAGAGGAAAGCAAAACTAGAGCATAATCTTTGGAACACAGAATAAACAATTTGGGGGAGAGCTAGGAGGGAGAGAAAGCTTCTAGATTCTGGGTATTTTATAACAAATGCCCAGAAGTAGCCCTGGGAGCTTTCACTTATTTATGCACCACCATATGATCCATCCTTTTGCCTTTAGCACTACAAAACAGGCAGCCTCGGTGCAAAGTGATCTCCAGGTGTTAGCTTAGCACTTGTGTCACTATTTCTTGTTTATACTCTCTGACTAGTTAGAGAGGACAAATTACTGTAAGATAAGGTAAATAAGATCTTAAAAGTCTGTCACAGACAAGAGAAGGCACTGCTGAACGTCACTATCTCACGTGCCCCTTTCTCCAGGCCAGGAACTTAGATTAGGAGGGAATGTAAAACCTGAAATGTAAACTCCCCCCGGTTGTCCTCAAAAATGTTTATTTTTCCCCTCTTTTGGCCCAGTGTAAAAATACCTTGTCAAAAGTCCTGTCGGGAGCACCCGGACACTGTCAAAGGCTGCTAATGACAGGAGCCGTAATCCCCTGCTGAGGAATGTCCATAGCATCGTGTCACACAGGTAGCCACAGGGAAAGGGAGCTGCATGAAGGCGCATGCTAGCAAACAAATGCAAAAGCCACTTGCATTAAATATGAGGAAAACGTACTAAGTTAAGATTTGTAAAGTTTTCATTAAAACATCTCCCCTGCTTTTTTTTTTCCACCTGATTGCAGCCCCATATGGCAAGGTCAGCCCTTTCAGTGAACAAACAGCTCAGTCGCCTCCAGTGTAGCTGTTATCTTCCTCAACAAGGGGAGACATTTGGCACAGCCTAAAGCTGGGGCATGAACCCTGGCTAAGCTTAAGACATTTATCTGACAGCATCAGCTGACACTCCACAAACACATTTGCTCTCCCTGACCCCAGAGCATTCGTGATTAATCAAAAATGTATCTTGGATCTTGAGAACAAGCTACAAGCAGGCACACACAAAAAAAAGAATATGCTCTCGATCTCGCTTATCGACTCCAGAGGTATATTGAATTTAGAAATAGCAAATAGAATAAAATGATCAATATGTTCTCACTTGTCCATGGAAGAGCAAACTTTATCCCTCAAGCAACAAACATTGATCATGTAAATGTTTTGGAGCGGCTTTCAAGTAAAGAAAGCAAAGGCATCAGGATTTTTGGGGAGGGGTTATAGATGGAAAAGTCACAGGCGTGATGGAAAAGTACGTGTGCTGACACTTGCAAAGTATGCAAACACCATTTAAATATGTGGAGTGTGGCAAAGACCTGAACTACCACTGCCACTGCAGTCATTTTCCCCAGTACATATCGTTAACACCCAGTTTGGGTAACACTGTGCCAAGTGATCTTAATAAAACATTATAGAGGGGACTTTAAAACTTAATGAAGGCACGTAATCTGCTTCAGAGAAAACTCCCTGCCTTAATTTAAATGAGACACAGTTATAACATATCCCCTATGCACTGTTTACAATTTATAATTTATGTCTCAGTTCAAATACTCTACTTTCTGCAGTCATCTGCTAAGCGATATGATTAGCATTTGGATATTGTAATATTCTGCTGCTCGATATTCAGAGTAATATGATGCGGTACGCTTCTATTTTAATACTTTTTTATTCACTTTCTAATAAGCATCCCGAACTCTAATTAGTCACAAAGAAATAAATAACGCGCCCCACCCATTCTCGTTTGAAGACGGTTGTATCTCTGTAAAGAAACTCTCCACTGTTCCACTTATTAAATCTCACTCTTTTCCGATTACCTACTGCTTCGGCTACAAGTCTTTTGTGCTCATATAGCACTATCACTCCACTCTCGCAAAACTACTGCGTGCACTCAGGTCCCCGTTGGCACTGCAAACAAACTTTCATTGCCTGTGCTCTCTATAAAATGGTGGTACTAATTAGAAGATATAAACTCATGCTGAGACATGATATGAATTGGCTTTATGCATCTACTAAGCTCACAGCAGTATTAGATTTATACCGTTGATGTCCTGAGCTAATATTCACCTAGAAACTTACCATTTTTTTTTAAATCAGCAGAAAAATGAGGCAAAAGTGATTGTATCTCCTTAATGCAATTCACAGAACCTCGGTAATCTACATGTCACTAATCTTTACACTTTCATAGCACACACACACACACAAAAAGTCTCTAGCCTTTTTTTTTCAAGGAAGCCTGAAGAACAGGATACAGTAGCGAAATTTCATGTTAACCATATCTGGTATTTATACATTACTTTTCCACGGGCAGATCTCCAAGGGCGCTACACTTGGTTTCCAGACGAAGAGCCGGAGGTGCAGAGCAGCGAACTGACTTGCCCACAGCCTCAGAGTGGCGGAGCGCGAGAGCCAAGCCTCGGCCCAGGCCCTGGACCGAGTCCAAAACTCCTGACTTGGTATCAGGTGCTCTGCGTTTTGGATGGGATTGCAGGGATTGCGGCACATTATTAGGACAGGGAAATCGACTATCAGAAGCAAAGTGCCAGTGTTTTAAAAAAAAATCTCGCCATATTTACTTTTTTGAAACAGAATTAATGGAGGAATTTGTCAATCTGCCTGGCCTAGAAAGTTACCTGGGTACCTCAACTTTAACCTCATTTAAAATACTGCATACATATAGGTTCATGATGACCCTACTCAAATCCTTCTAACAGAACTGCAAGCACTAGACATCACAGCTGTAGTTTTGACATCCATGGTGAAAACGAGCAAAAAATCTAACTGTTCCATATCAAGAAGTATTTTTACTAGTGCTAATGTGCCTTAAATACCTTGTTCCACAGATGAGTGGCCTGGCACCTGCTGCATGAGAAATGGCCAATTACTGTTCAGTGTCTCTAATTTTCTGATTCAATTAGCATGCTTCAGAGCTTTCCAGTTTAATTGCAAACTACTTCACAGTTAGCTCTCTGATTAATCATTGCCCATCTGCAAGCCATCGCAAAACTTGGTGGAACAAATCTGTGTACTTTGGAATGCCGGGAGTTTAGCAAATCAAACTTGTTTTGGTATATAAAGCTTTAATTTTGTTTGCCCTTTTCAGCTGCACTTGTAAGAAGCTCTGTACTGATTAAACGGGAAGTCCAGACGATAATATGCTACATTATGCATATAATTACTGTAAATACAGGAGCGACTGGAGAAACATCATTTAAGGTTAGATACTAGCATATATGAAGTAAGGGTCAAGAAAACACATTTGGAATCAATTTCTCTTCCATTATGACAGAGAGCAGGAATTAGAGGGCGAAAAAAAGACATGCACTAGTGATGCAATTCCAACACCCGTATCTGTGGATGTATTTTTGTAACACCATGTTCCTGTACAGTCACAGCAAACTACTGCTAATTTCCTTTTTAAAGAGAGCTGTTAACTTCGCAAAATGTAAAAAAGGAAAAAGTTCAGAAGGTTGCATGCTGTTCATTTAATACCATATTTATATTTTTCTTTACTTTTGTAGTTTAATGTATAACATTTGCTGTTGCATGGGATTATAGGACTGCCCGATTGTCATAGAGCTAGTATTTTTTTCCTGTATTTTAGTAATGTAACAATAACACAGCCTCCCTATTTTCGAACTAGCTTATTCAGATACACTTCAACTACCTGTCTGAAAGACTTGATTACAAATGCAGTAGCATATTACACAGCAGGAAATTAGCATTTATATTCAGAATTAACTATTTTGCATATAAAAAGGTATCAACATAACTGAAGCCCAAAGAATTGAAAATTTAACAAGTGAGCCTAAATTCCCCAAAAGACTTCAGCATACACTGAATTCAGTGCACACGGCTGAAGTAGCAATCCTGCAGGATGCCAAACAGTCTTAATATTTATTGACTTCAGTACGAAATAACGGTGTCCTGTGTCCTACAACATTACATTTCAAGCACTTTCCTGGACTGATGATGATGATGAATATTTTATTTTTCCAAATCCCATTACTTAGGAAGCAGCCATTCCCTGGCATGGTTTATCTACAGGTTAATAGGAAAATGCTATTTTTATAAATAAAAAACTAAACTAGCTGAGTACGTTCTTCTGTAATCTTGAAAATAGCACCAAACACTGCCAAACTGAGATAACAACATTTAGATGCAAGCTAGAGAAGTCATCAGAAAGCAGTATCTCTTGCATCTTGACAAAATGACAACGATATAATCTAAACCAGATTAGACATAACAATTATCTAAAGTTGTATTACTGATCACCAGCATGACATAACCACGCATTTCATATCTAGAATATGCATTTTGAAGAGTGATATTTTGCTCTGTATATGGGGCAGAGCCTCAGCTCGGTGTGTAGGAACTTGTGTCTGGGCTTCTGCAGCCAACCTCTCCTATCACTCGGGGAAGCAGGGCTGTGTTATTCCCATCACTTTCGCTGACAGCTTACTCATGGTTAAATCTAATTCACAATTGCCTGCCTGACATGAGTTGATATCCAGCCCTGGCCCCTCTATGCTAGGTAAAATAATAAAAATAATAAAGCCAAAGCAGTGTAAAAGTGTGTAATGCCTCAGATCCAGCCATAGAAAAGTGTCCTGACACAGGGGCTCGAGAAACATCGCTCTGCTCATGGACCACCTTGCTGACTGCAGCATGTGGAGGCACAGCAACGGCGTCAAATACAAGGATGCCAGGAAGCCAAAGGACCCTGCTGTAAATCAGGTCTCCCAGGTGGTCTGAACTACAGTCCAGCCCATCGAAATCAGGAAACTGCGAAGGGGCTCGATACCCTACCCTCCCACTTGCAAGCTCTGTCCTGAGATGCTCTGACCTTTTTATATAGGGACATTTCCCTCCATAACAATGACTCTTTAATATGGGTCTGTTTGCATTGAAGCAAGAGTGTTTATATTCAAAAATACTTATTGCACTTTGAAATGCAGTATTAAAAACATATATATATATATATGTATTTTAAATATTACTTTCATTTCTCACAGGGAGATTATGAAAATAACTACAACTGTGTCACCATCATAAGAGGTGCCAGAATCGTCACACAACACTATTTTCAATGGCAAACACATCTATAACAACCTTATTAGAGTTGTTTCCACCCTGCTGGTGCCTGAGGAGACCGTGGGGAGTCAGAAGTACATACAGTATATACTGTAGAGGCATTATTTTATATAAAAAATATATTTTGGTCTCCATAATTGTAGTGTTTATAGAGAATGGACCATTACAGATGAGGCCAAAAATCATATAATCTAAAATCATCACTGGTTTCCATACTTACCTGTGAACTTGCTATGCTACCTCTACCCCAGTTGCTTACTCAGCAGTGTTCGTCCTCTTCCTGTCTACCTCAGGCTTGAAGACAGGTAGCAACTACCTGGAATATTTTATTCTTTGTCCTTGTTCTTTTTAACTTTTCCTATGACCCTATATAGCATATATGTACTTTTAAATAAAACTGCTAGAGTTTATATATTAAAAAAAAAAAACTTTTAATATGACTTTTGAAAAAATTCGCAGCATTTTTTGATTTTGTTTGGATGGTTTGCCTTTTTTTCAGGAATTATGAAAACTATATTAAAGCCAAACTCTTATGTTTCAAGATATGAGAAAGAGTGATTTTTACATGTGAAAATATTATCTTCCTTTCCTCTTCATTTTTAGGAAATCTTACCACTATTTTTTTTTTATTGACAGAAAGGTGATACATTTCAACAGTTCTGAGGTGTAGAACTTGCAAATTGCTTATTGAAAATAAGTCCAAAACCTAACATATACAACATCCAGGTGAGTTTGAGGGGTTCCACATAATTAATACATGGTTAACAACGTTTACTGCCCCGTATAGGAGGAGCCATAAACCTAGAGTTTCTTAATGCAATTCATTATGGATTTGCCTCTAAAAGTGAAAGCCTATCTCTGTCCTGATGAATGGCTCTAGTAATTTGGGAAATGTTAATTATTCCGAAATTGTGTGACTCGAAGAGTAACTACAGAGGTAACTTCCTAATAATGAGACTCCTCTAACAAGTTTATGGAGAGATTTTTAGACTTCATTAATTGCTGCTCCCCAAAGGTACCAACCCATAGAGATTCCCAGGAAAGACACCGGTAGCTAAACTGAGACACGAACTTGCTGAGCTGGGCTGCAGCAGGCTTTGCTGAGCTCCACAGCAATGATGCTGTCCCTGCTGTGGCCCCTGCTGAGCAGCTGTGTTGTTTCTTGTCAGGTAAAGTACAGAGGAAGACAGTGGAGGGGAACAAAAACCATGGGAAATCTGGAAAATGTCTATAGCCAAAACTTAGTAATATTCAAACACAAACACCATCTCTTTTCCTGATGCTATCGCAGGCGCCAAGTTATCAGTTAGGATATTCTTGTTAAATATTTATATTGCTCAGGTAAAAACATACTTCACTAGATAGGTAGCATACCACACCATCTGCTTCTAGCAGAGGCACTTGAGTTCCTGGTCCCCAGTGCAGAATGAACCATGAGCTCAGAGCAGTTTTAAAGAGGTAACCAAAAGGCATCTCTATGCTCAGGTGGTTCACTTAACTAGGAGTTAAAATTAGTATTCTTTACCTTTCTTCGGGTGAACTGATTTAGCTCCTGGCTGGGAAAGCAGAATTTGTTTTCTACCTGAGAAATGTTTTATTTTATCATAATGATGCCCAGGTATCACGGTGAGGCACAATCTCCAGGGGCAGGCAGAACCCTCTCTGTGTTGAGGAAAGCAAAGTCAAAATGGCTAATACATATGGAGGGAGAGGCTGAATACAGAGCACCAAGACTGGGAGGACAACACTGGGTACAGACGAGGACCCTGTTGTTCAGGTAGCCTCTGTTTTTGTTGTTTCTTTCTTTTTCCACACACATAATGAAAAGAAAAAAAGTTCACTATGCATTTGCCTAGAGCTGAGGCAGCACAGAACACACTTGTCCATGCATTTATAGTTGAATCACAATAATTTGCTATATTTGCATTCATTTTAGTAGTCAGGGAAGCATTAATCTTATTTTAAACAATTAGTCCAAATCAACCCTTTCACATTTATATTAATATAAACTCAATATATTAAAATACACTTCAAAAACAGCTGTTGTGTACACTTCAGTAGAGGTTTAACACGTCCACGCAGATATGCATACAGATATTTATGAATATCCCGCTGCTTGGAGAACTATCCGCTATGTTATTTCACCACAATTTGCATTGTTATAATAGGTTATTGACTGATTTTAGGTTTAAGGGACTAAGGTAGTATTCAGTAATGACTCTGTGGTACAAGTTTATTGCAAGTGCCCAAGGTTCATTCACCCCAAGCGATTTAGTCAATAACCAATTTTTATACTTCTATCTCCTTCAAAATTCCAAACCAATAATCCCTGTCTTTTTTTTTCTTTTTTTTTTAATTATTTCAGTATCAGACTAACATTTCCCATGGAAATCAATATGGGTGAGATCCATTAGCCAAAAATCTGCAGCACTGCAATGCAAACATATTAAAAATATTGATCTGTAGGCTACTGATGTTTTGATTGACTTTAATGTTTGTGAGCAGCAATAACAGAATTTCAATGACTGAAACAAACTTTTGATTAAACTTATAGGGTTTTTTTTCTATTTTACTGTTTCAAAGGGTGTCACATGGTTTACTTGTTTGCCATAAATGATCACAGAAGTAAATACTTATTCAGTTTCTCATTTGTAAATATTTTAGTTTGCCACAGGTTACATGTCTTCAAACGTGCTTTCAATCATTTTGATGTTTCAGTTTCACTGTGTCAGATACATAATGCCAATATGTGCATGGCCAGTCTTATTTTTGCAGTGTCTCTTCTTCCAGGATCTTGCAGCTTGTGCATTCCTGTTACTAGCAAAAATTGAAATTTATCTCACTCAAACACTATATTTAATTGTCCAATAAACATCAACTGATGTTTTCAGAGCAGCTGGTCAAGATTTTACTTAAGTCACTTCCCAAATGCAATTTCTCCTTCCAAAAGAAAAATCCTAGCTAAAATAAACAGATCTTCTACACTCCAGGTCTTTCTGTCTCAGGTATGTACCATAATATCTGTGAGTCCCACAAACGTTTGTCCCCCAGATGTGATCTGGATCACATTTATCACCACAGAAGAACAGCACTAACCCTGCTTTAGGGACAGAGAACCAAAGTACGGAGAAGTTAGGGTACGCTCAGGCAACCTAAATCCACCTAAGTCCATAAGTCTATTGATGCGGTACCTCTGAAGGGCGAGAAGGCGTCTGATCAAGATCCACCACTTCCTAGGTGCAGCCCAGGCTATGTAAACACATATCTGCCATAGGTGACACGCATGTATGGTAGTACAAAACCCAGCATTGGTGTAAGACTCTCTGGAATCACAGTCATGTTCACAAAGTAGATGAACTCTCATGGCTTTGTAATTGATACTCCACTTTGAGATACTCATCACTCACGATCAAACAAGGCAAGCAGACTATCAAGATGTAGTACTATTTCAGTATAGAACACACACATAAAAAAGGGACAGGGCACAAATGTGGAATTGACAGCACTAAAGCAGTTTGCTGTCTGACAGCACCAAATCCACCTTGTCACAGATCTTTGATAATCCAGCTCTGAGATGATAAATGGTGAGAGGAGAGGTCATCTAAACTCTCTACTACAGATCTAGATGCTCTAATCTAACCTAAGCATCTCCCCACTGTAGGCTGCTAAGGAAGCCAACCATATTTGCTGTCAAAAGCCTACAGCAGGCAATAGTTTTTCTATTGGTGCACCTTGAGATCTTGGGAGTAGCCGAGAAATAATATATTCTTCAACAAGGAATAGCTTGACAAAGTGCATACAATTTCATAGCCCATACCTCCTCTTGTCAGAGTGAGAAGATCTGGAAAATGGAAAAGTTATGCAGAACTTACCATGACAATCACTAACTATTGTGCAATTTTAAGTCCTCAGTTATCCTTAGATTAAAAAAAAATACATGAAGAGTAGTGAATGAAGAATAGTACCCAGTGATGAACATAGCTACAAAAATGTCAGAAACTAAACTGCTGTCAAATGCATTGGCAGCATTTTATAAGCAGTATTCTTTGTGCCTATACTGTAAACAATTATGAATCTAGTATACTGTAAACAATTATGAATCTAGTTACAATCCCAGAAATTGAAATTTCTGAAAACATATGCAGAAAAGGTAGTCTTAGTGCAAGCGTTTTTATGTACCCCGGCAATACGTCTAAACATGCTCTAAAACAGTTCTGGGCTGGGAGAGCATTTCATGGCCCTGGGCCATGAGTTTTCAGCAGCTTCAGTGGCAGGGGTGCAAAGCACTGCTGCTCTCTGCTCTATGCCCTGCCCCTCTGCTGGAATTACTGCCCCCAAAGTGGAAGCAGCAGAAGCAACTGTGCCCAGCATGCTAGCACAAAGGCACTTTATTTGCAGCTTAAAGTTCCAGGACAGTCCGCACATATCTTTCTTTGTAAAGGGGAGATAGGTGTCAATGACACTGGGCAGACAGCTTTAATAATTACAATCTAGAGTCATCAGAGCTTGAGAATCACAGGCCTATTGCCATATTTCTTCATGGCTGAAACTATGAATTATGAAATTAGCCCATTTAAACAAATTCATTTCAGAGAAGACACCAATACTTATCAGCCAGAAATAACCCTGGCTTTGCTGACCTTTGATAACAGAACTGAAAAGCTCTTAATCTCAGAATCTTAGTCCCTGACACAGTTCCTTTATTCCAAATGTTGCCTGGGACAGAGTACAAAATATTCACATTATTCACGTATTTGCATATTCATCTTGTCTATCACAACAAAGAGATAAATTTAGAATGAATTTTGTAAGATTTGTCCTCAGTATCTAACTGCATAATGCAATTGCTAGTGATTACTATTTGCATGAAACACTCTATTATCCAGTAAGTAAAACAGATTATTCTCATTTTAGAGTGTGAACTTGTTCAGTACTATCCTTCTCCTCAATGTCCAGCTAAATTCGGGACACTAATGGCAGATCTGGGTGAAGAGAAGATTCTGCACACACACTTGGTCTTGGGCACTATGCCATGATTGAGTCATCTGAACTTGATTCCCTGTCTGTATACAAATTGAATACATCTCTGACTATACAAACTCTCAAAAATTCACAAAGTAACAAAGGGAATGATTTCAAAAACATGAAAATAAATATATAAACTGATATTTCTCTCCTATATCTCTTCATTTTTGAGCCTTACCTATCTAGCTGGAAAACTTTCAAGCTTTTTCCATACAGTTATATGGGCAAGAAGTTTATGTTAAAATGTACAAGAAAGAAAAGCTTTGATAATTTGATTATAGCATCTGCAAATAAAATACCAAATATGATAAAACTATAAGTGATAGGGAAATAGTTGTTAGTATCTGATAATTCCAATTCTGCACAGAATCAATACGGAAAACCTTTCTTCACAGCTGGTGTGACAACTTGTTGATGTTCCAAGATAACCATACCATCTCTATGCAAACAACAGATACTGCTATCACTGTCTAATACTCACGATCTTTCAGTTGAATTAAATCAACAGACAATGAACTATAAGATACAATAAAAAAGAATCTACTTGGACTTTGCCAATATAAATTTGAGAAGTAGATCTATCAAGCCATGCCAATGTCCTGTTGGCCAGAGGAGTTAAATCTATGTCCATATCTGTGTACAAATAAGTGTCTAGCTTTTGCTGACCTTAATGTGAAAAGATATCTAAATAGGAATAGTTAAAAGGTCTGTGACTTGCTCTAAATTATTCTGTAGTTCTACAGTAAAGCAGTAACTGTACATATGTCCCCTGCAGCTGGCCAGCCTGCATACAATCAACCTTCCAGTCAGGGGCTGAAACCCTTTATACCAGTTTGTTTTACTACTTTTGGATCATTACAGTGCCTTTAACTGTCTTCTTTTTAAGAGTCTGAGATCTGCCCCTGGGGAACAACAAAACTCAAAGAACCAAAGCAGTTACCATTCTTGCTCAGTTGCTGGCTGCAAAGCGCGTGCTCTGCTACCAAGGCAAAGTACTCAATACGTCCCTGTAAGGCAGGGAGATATATTCTGAAAAGCTCTGGGGCTCTGTAGTTTCAGGAAGGCTTCAGTAAAGCAGCAGAATGGGCTGTCTGGGGAAGTCTCTTAGCTGAATCTGTGAATTAATGGTCAAATCCTGCTGGGTACCACCTAAAAAGTGCTCAGTATCCTCTGTCCCAGGGGTATTTGGGAAGTGAGGGAAATTCTGGGTGCTCAGAACTTTCTGTTGATTCACTTGATTCATTACATCACCCAAGGCTGATCAAGAGGATGTGTATTTTGGATTAAGAAAACAAGCTTATACAAACCCTTTAGGGCCAAAATGCCTCCTCTCATTTAATCTAAAAATAAAAGAAAGTGAAAAAAGAGAGCCCCCCACACAGAGTGAATTAAAATGTCACTATATTTATGGAGTATTTTATCAGTCTGTAATGCAAAGTGTATTCAGAAGCTCTTAAGCAGCCTACACTTTCATATATTTATATATATATTTGCAATTATTTATGTGGGGCTTTCATGGCAAGCCTTGAACACTAAAATAGGAAAAGAACTTAAAACTGTAATAAAAGAGGTTATGACACAAACACAACAAAAAAATAAAAAAAATCCCACAACTTTCTGGCTCCAAAGCATATGCTCTGGCCCCCTGGAGCTAAAAGTCACATACTGAGAGTGTATGTTCTGTCAAGAATTACTAGTTTCAAGCATGGCTGGTGATTTTGGACAGTAGCACTTAAGAAACCCTCAATCTGGCAGTTTTATCACCGCACATTTACTAAAGCATCCCCACTGTCCAAAATCCCAGGAGTTCGGGAATCTGACTTCAGGGAAGGGGAAAAAAATAAAAGGTTCCTGGGGTATTGTTTTGATCTGATCTGTAAATTTTTTTTTTTTTTCAGACAAATCATTATTCCAATCCATTCTTTCACTCTCCAAGAAAGCAGCAAATACAAGAGTGCGCGGTTCCTTTCCTTCCTGGGAACCGACTGTGAATGAAGCTGGCGAGAGCCCACACAATTGCTGCTAAAGGTACTAGTGACCCCAGCAAGGAATTTTTTTGAAGCCATGAGATCAGAGGCAAATTGGCCAGCAGTATTTACTCCTTTAATTTCACTTATTGTAAATCACTTGCCTCAAGATATACTGGAATTAATAAGAATAAAAGACAGACTTTCCTGTTAATTTACTCTTGTGAGCTTTACTGTGCTGTGGAAAGATTTCAGTTATTTATTATAAATAACATTAGCTACAAATGTATGCCCTTTTCTGGTTAGCAAATCCACAATTCACTCCAGATTTCAATGTTTGCTGTATGTATGTTTTTAACAAATTGGGAAATGGATTGTTTACAAACATTTTACTAGGGCTTGCTTGTTATTTGCAGTACGTCACTGGCCACCTAAGCAATTCAATACTTGGTTTACTCCCTGAGGTGGACATCAAAAACAATGACTATGGGTATTGCAATTCTGATTAGCACTTCCTAACAGACTTATTTTTGCTATTATATGTCAAACTAGGAGAACGCTGCTACTAATAATGCTCAGTTCTCTGTATTTTGCTGAAACCAATAAATAACATTACCAAAATGCAGAAAATAAAGCTCCCAACTTTTATCTATGAATTATTTTTTCAAATAATGACAAAAAAATTCAATTTTGCATTACTAAGCTGCTTTTCCCAATTGTATCATAACCTCTTCATTATATCTCATAAAAAAATGAAGCATGTTTCCAAAATTATGAAAGCAACTTAAAAACAATGAACCTAAAAATCTTTCTGCCTTCTGAATTTCCTGTCCTTTATGTTTCATTTTTTCCTGGCTAGCCACACGGTCATAGAAATGCAGGTCTGAAGAGACGTCTCAAGGTCAGGCATTCCATGCCCTGCCCAAGGCAACATCAGCTGCACCCACATCATTTCTGGCAAGCACTTGTGTAACCTGTCCTTAAACAACACCACTGATGGAGACCTCATGGGCTTTATACTTCAGCATTCCTACAGCCCTACCCTTAAAAAGTCTCTCTCTTTTTTTTTTTTTTTTTTTTTAATGCACAACCCAAACTTCATTGCTGTAATCATTTTTTCCACCATTTACTGTACACAGGGAACAGACTGTTCCTGTCTTTCTTGTGGATCTTTTACCTACTTTACAATTTCCATCATGTTCACTTTTTTTTTCTTTTTTTTTCAGGTTAAATATTCTTAATTATTTCAGTCCTTTTCAGAAAATTATATTTTCTAGACTTCTCATCAGTCTTGCTCCTTTCTTTTGGAAGTTCTCCAATTCTTTCTCCTTTTCCATGGACTGCCCATCACCCTGTGCAACAGTATGTTAGCTGAAGCCTGTCTTGCAAGCAACAGAACTATTTGCCTTTCACTAAAACGGCTGTCTTTTCTGATACAATGTATCACTGTTGACTTATTCTTTACCTGCTGCTAAAAGAGTCACAATTTGTTCACTGTGGGGAAAAAGAAAGGCACTCTCATCTGATTCTGGCTCCTGTGATCCATTCTGAGAAACCTATAATAAATTCATCTCTACTACAAGCCACGCTTCCCTTTTTCAGGGTCCCACTTCTACTAGATCTGGATCAAAATCTGTTCTCGCTGTGATCCAAGTCCTGCATCGCATGCAGTACCTTTCAGCAGTCAGGAGCAGCAATACTTTCATGTTTCATGCCAGTCCGTAGGAAGAAAGACTGCCCCTAAAAGAGGCACTGAAGAGTAGCTGCTGCCTACGTCAAGGCACAAGTACTGACTGCCACTACCAAAAGCACTACCTTTCCTTGCTTCCGAGTATATTGAGTCTTTGATTTCCTCTGTTGGCAACCTAGAAAGTTACCTAATTCATCAAAATCTGGCCAAACCCCAGGGCCTGTGCTGTGTGCTCAAGAACCTAAGTAGTAACCAGTGGTAGTGGTAGTAACCAAAGTTTCCTCCTAGAGCAAAAACACTGTTCTAATTCTGTTCTTTGTTCTTATGTATTGTATTGCTCTACCCTACTCAATTAGCTCAACAGGACAGTCCCTAGATAACAACTGCGAAGCAAAGCAGACACTTATGTGGAAGAAGCTTTGTATAAAACCTCCATATATCTGCAATGAGTTGAGGACATAAGGTGTGAAGACATCTAGCCGTAAAAACAGACTGATGGATTTTACAGTCCTATTTCAGTAGTCTTTTCCTCCTCACTCTGACAGCTGGACCAGAACAAAGAATCAGATTCTACTTTCCGTTTAATATGGGGAGAAAGATGCGGAAAAAACATCCTCTTACTTTAGAATGATGATATCTGGTTATCATAGAAACAAAATATTCTATCAATTCAGAAAATGTAACTAACGCTATGGTGACATACAAAACAAATATTTAAAATATATTTTTTTCATTCTACTAGAATGTAACAATGGGATAGTGATGGTTACACAGCAGACCAGAGTTACCTGAAAATTATGCAAGTAAAACACAGTTCACGTAAACCTTGGAAAAGATAATTTGCAATCAATAGATGCTGTTATCCTTTTGTCAGCAGTACCTGCTTTGCAAGCCCCCTGCAGGAAATACATATTCAGAATGCAGCATGGTCAGATCCAGTTATGCATGATAATTGGTGGATTTTGAAGGGCCATCAGAACATAAGATTATCTGTACAGTTAAAAGCTGAAACTCCAAAAGGTTCGCACAACACACCTGCAAGGGTCACAGCTAGCCTCTCAGCTGCAAACCCCTTTCTTGGAAAAAAATGTCAAGTCTGTAATTAAAAGTGAACCCCTAACGCACTCTGAAATTGGCCAATTATTTTACTTTCCTGTTGAGATCTCAAGGGTCCACTCACCACAAGCTGGAGTTTTGTTAGAGTCAGCAAAGGGAATCTGCTACCTCTCTGACACTAAAAAGTAGCCTGCCAATTTTGGCTCAACAAACAAGTCCCTGCAGATCAGTGACCACAGAGACCAGAAAGTAACACAAAGAGGTAAGATGCTCTGCCTGGAGATTAACACCTAATAAATGTAACCTGAGAAAGCAACCAGCAGCAGAAGAAAGTGATAATGGTTGGATGGCATCATCTGGAAGATTGGATGGCATCATCAAAAACAACATGTGACAAGAGCAACCCATAAGGACTGGGTGCCAGTGAGCCCAACAGCTGCATCGAAGAGGAAGCACTGGCCACCTTATCCTCGTTGCTGGACCAAGGACAAAGTAAGCCATGTGCCATACCCTGATTTGGTCTGTGGCCATAAGTGTGGCCATTTCAGTCCATTCAAACATAATGAAAGTTCATTAGTTTAGAAGTCTCCTAAAGGTTTTGAAGGACATAGATATAGAAAATGCCTGGCAATTCAGAAGGATTATATGGACCAAAACACACAAGAAATCAAGACAGACTGATTCCCTAGAGACATTTTTGGACCTGAGCTTTTGAGCTCCTGCATACTATGTATATGCATAACATCAACATGAAGTTTATCCTGTCTACTCCACCTAGATACAGGTGTCTGACTTGGGCACGATCTACTTTCTGGAAAGCTTACAAATCATCCTGAAAGACACTCTTCATCAAGGGAGTAAACACAGATGACTTATTAGAAATAAAAAATTACAATAAAGTGAATATGAAATGATTACTAAACATCAAAACGAAGATATGGCAGTAGAGCCGAGACTAGTCTTGACTCCCCCATGGAAGTGTAATTCCAAGACAAGACAGCAGCATGATAAGGGAATGTTGCTGAGAACCCATGCATGGATGCTCAGTGCTTCTAACCCATTTTTAATTTCTAAAAAAGAAATCAATGAGTGCACATAAAATGCAGACGGCTGCAATTCCCTTGAGTAATCTTGTCAAAACACGTGTTACTGCAGTTCTACACTTTTACCTTTGCACTTTGTTGTATGTAACGGAGCAACATAATTAGCTGCCGGTAGGTAGTGTTTACGTTAGTTCTCAAAAGGTTAAGAAGCTGATTATAGCTAAAATCAGCTTTGCCTGGGGCTTCAGTGGCTCTGTGTAATCACATTAGACAAGCAGGGCACAGTGTCACCTAACACAAACCAGTGGCACTTTCTTTTCGGTTTTGACCTTTTTCATTAGATAAGCAAGTCAGGTCTGAGCTTATTCCAAACATTTTGAACACATTAATTCCCAATAAACTCTGAATGATAAGCCAAATCATTTTCATAAGTGATTCAGTGAGACTGCACTCAAGAGATTCCTTAAGAATGGCAGCAACTTTATTTTCTCCAGAAGTAACCTTCAGCACCAATATTTCTTTTGTGGAAATGGTTTTAAAGGGTGAATGGCAATGACTTCAAATCCCAAAGTAACTGTAGTCATTTTCTTTGCCCTGGACATTTTATTATTTTTCTTCTGGAACTGCTGTATGGTTTTTCAAATCCAGCAGCAAGCAGATAACTTTACAAACATGCCAGATAGATAATGCATTAGCATTTCTAAGAAACTACAGGTAACCCACTCAGCAGAGCTACAGTTCATCCTCTTTACACAGTTGCTGCATTCTTTGAAGTCAAGTAAGGTGAATGGTATAATGGATGTACTTAAGGAGGTTTAATAATGTAGAAAGAAGAGCAAACCAGCCTCACATCAGAAGAATTCTTTCCACATAGCTATACTATAACTAAATTTAAATGCAGACTGCAGCATCAGTAGCTTCCATAATCTTAGTATCTTTGAACATAAAGGGAACAAAAGATTAAACAGGCAAAGAATACACAAGGAAAGTAATGACAAATTTAGATAAAACCCTGCAAGTTAAGAAACACACTATGCCTTTCTGAATTGCATGTACTAATTTAAAAAACAGTAGCTAACAACATTTGTTGAATTTTTATCTTCGTGTATTTGATCCTTAACTTCAAATCCAGCTCTGCCTGCAAAGGCATTGTGGCTAAATTGCAAGAGTTGCCTTTGTGAAAACAAGCAAGTGTATAAAACAGCAGCTTCTGCAGATGATTTGTGATTGTTTATTTGTAGCCAATAAAATCAAAACTTGCTATTTTAATTAAGTCATAAATAAAAAGTTATGGAAGAAGTCAAGTCTTCGTATTTGCACAGTCCGATGATTCCTGCTAATCCAGCAGTACTTAACAAATTCACATGTGGTTTAGCTTGCCTTGCCATAGCTGTAGATCACATTTCTATGCTGCAAGCTGTGCAAAAAAATCAATATGCCAAGCCTAACATAAGGACAGGAAACACGATGTCCTCCTATATTTTCAATGAACTCCAAATGACTATGCTGTTCCTACTCTGCACAGTTTATTTCAGGGAAATGTATTCTTTAAGAAGAAAAAAAAAATCTATCACATAGTGAAATATATAAATTCATAGAGGGAGTCATACCTGACTCCATAATAACTATTTATTCCACATAATCTGACATTTTTATTGAATAAGCAGCCAGTCAGGAAGCTTTCCTCGTCTCATTATACGCTGAAAGTGAAAGCACAGTCTTTAGAACGTACTCTTGCTGTGCGCATTTTAGGCTTAACAGTTATTCCTGTATTCTTTCTTCATATGTCAATTCTTTAAAAGACAATATTCTTTTTCTACTGTCTGTGTTGCATTATAATTCACTTATTTACACCTAGAAGCAACTATCATCCGCCCAAAACAATATGCTAACCGCCCTCATGTTTCTTTATTTTAAGTCTTCATTTATTGCTGCAGAACTGCATTATTTGTGCAAGTAGATTAGGATGAAAAACCCTCCGAATGAGGTAGGAGTGGTCATGACCAATAGGTCAGTATAGAGCTGTGCCACGTCTGCCTTCTAAGCTCAGCGATGTGGAACTAAGTGTGGCAAAACAACCAGCATTTTGGACACTTGCCAGAAGATTCAGAATTGCTGACTGCTGCCAAACTCTTTCTTTTGTAAATAAAAAAAGATTGACTTTAAACACTTGCAAAGGCACTGAACACATTTTCAAAATATAAAACTAGAACAATGCGTGGAAGCAGAGAAATTCTCCTTAACATATGATCAGCTCTTTCACTAGTAATTTCTCTTCATTGCAACGAGCAGCTGTAAATGGATTAATGGCATTTAGCTCTAGAGAGCATGTCATTGATCTGTGCTGAACATATAAACTATTATATAAAAAACACTCAAAGACTCACACTTGTTCCTAACTTTCTATTAATATGTCATCTGCAAGACAAAATTTATTCAGAGATTAATGTACCATTTTAAAAACGCTAGGCATAAAACTCCGAATCGGAAAACAACAATGTAACAATTTTAAGTGTTGAATATTATTAATACTGCAATAAATTACCATTTCAATACATTTTACCCTTTTTATTTCAGTTGAGAGAATGTAGCACAGTCCTACGCTATTACAAATGAGTTTGTTTCAGGGACTCCACAAATATGCAGACTTTGCTTCCACAATCCCTCCTGCTAATGCAAAAGAGCCAATAATGTCACAGTAATGAATCATGAGCTTTGCCCAATATTGACACATTGTTTTCAGATGAGGTACATGGATGTGCACAAACATCAGAAGCTGTGAATAGTTACTACAGGTTATGGCCTGGAATAGATCTTGTGATATGTGACATTTGAGGAACATATAAGCGAAAAAATTCTGCAGTCCAAAAACAAGTCTACTTGTGCCAGGTTATAAACTGGGTTAACTTTGTCCATCAGTCGAGATTACTGTACAGGTTTCTGTACTTGATAGCTAACATCTGGATCTAAATAAAGGTCTGAATACCTTGCGTACTTCATGTGGGGGGTTTATGGAGTGGGAGAACACAGTCAGAAAACTTTCTCAAAACAGACAGCTTCATTAAATTTGGCCAAATGAGACTCTGCATATGTAAATCACTGCTGAGTGTGTATTAAATCTTTGATGTCTTAATGCCTCCATTTGCTGTTTTTTTTCCCTAGATTTTTACATTGCTTTAGTGAGAACAGCTATATTTAATTTACAAATCCCCTGTCCCCCTCAACTCAGAGGGCAGGAAGTAGATGGGTGTAACTTAAAGAGGCAGCTAAGAGGAGCTGCTGGCAGGGTGAAGTGGTAGGGTTTAGTAATAGCTGGAAGCTGTAAGTGTTTCTAAGCTTTGAAGTCAGTGCAGCTTTGATGTAGTACTCCCATAGTTAATCGTAAGATAGTCTTGAAAGATTTTCCAAATACTATCCAAGCGTTGTTGCTTGTGAAATCCTTGTATGAAAAATGATTTTTTTTTGCTAGCAAACTTCAAATCTAAGACTGAACTCTCCCTCCCTCTCAGTCATTCTCACTCCCTTTTACAGCATTTTAATCAGTTAAAAAAAGATAATTAAACTTAAGCTCAGTTTGGTCCAGGCAGATAGCTTGCTGTGTGTTACTTTGCTGAAGTGACTTTTAGCATCTTCCTTCTCAGAACTGTGGTGCTCAGGCACAGCAAGAAACTGTAGGGCACAATGCTGGGGAAGGAAAAGATGGAAGGAGAAAACTGTAGGTAATCTCTGCCTCTGGCCTTAGAGGGGTTTGCTAGCCTTCGTGTGGAGGAGGCAACCGTGACTGTCCCCAAAGGTGAGGTGACAACGGGCAAAATAAGAATGAATCGGAACTACCTCTCCCTTAGAGCCAGATGGGATCAAGGAGAACCGGCTGGCTGAGGTCTGGAAAAAGAAACAGCGCATTTCACCTCCTCTCTGGCTGAATCCAACCCATGCAAGTCACAAGAGTTAGAGGAGATGCAATGGTTCACAAGCTCAAGGAGACAACAAATTCAAAAAACAACGCAGCTTGAACCGTATGTTCTTCATGGCTATTTCCTATACTGGAAAACCATGGGAAGGATATACAGTCTACCTTCCCCACAAAACAAGGTTCTTAAGTTGCATCTTTATCTCATAGATAAAGATAATATATATCATATATTTACCTAAATATATTTTCGTGTTTATTGAAAATATAACAAAATTATCCTTGGGCAATTAGGTCTAGGACAGCAGCTCATAAAAGCTTGATATTTAGTATCACTTGGAAACAATTGCACAATAGCCAATTGATTTAATAATTAGATTTTAAACCTCATCCCATTCTCCAGGTTAAATGCTGTCTACAAATCCCATGACAAAACAACTCTATGTTGTAGGAAAGCTAGCAGGACAAGAATATTAAGGCAGAAAAATCTTTATTCTACATTAAAAAGCTGTTTACCTGTGCACATTTATAATGTGAGCACAAAACGAAGACACCCTTCACAACGAAGCCCCATTTCTGTCTAAACAGGCAGAAATAAAGAATATGGCATGTGACCAGTAAATTATGAGGGAGCAACACGTCAAGGTTAGAGGTCATTGAAGATTTCAACAAAACTCAGAAGATATGGCAACAGATTAAGCAAGGGAACAGACTGCCCTCCAACCTTAACCTGTTAAGACCTTTGAAGTGTACGGTGACCTCTATTCTGCTCTTTCATATTAGTTGTTAGTTACACTAATTACAGCCTAATAGTACGCTGGAGCCAGACACTTTTTCTAAAGCCGGCCAAGGAAGGCGTATCTATGGAATGGTGACTGCTTCTGCCAAAGCGTGCTGTGCACATCACCAGCACTTGCTCCCTCTTGACAATGGACCTTCACAGATGCCAAAGTTTAAGATGTTAAGAACCTTTTGCACATCCAAGAAGTTGTTGCAGTGTTTTACCAAGAGAAACCATAAGCTAAGCAAAAGCGAAAAGTAAAATCCAAATGAGTCTAAGTGAAGTCTGACAACAATGTCAAAAAAAATTGAATTATAAAAACACCTTCATGTGCATTGGCATAGTGATTACCAAAACAAGGACCTAAAGGACAACCTTTAAAAATACTGCACATTCAGCACTGAAATCAAAGTAGTAAGTTAGTGTTGCTGACAGTGAACTTAAGAGAAAGGGTATAGAATTAGATGCAGAGTCTATTTGCACTGATTTTGCATCAATACCCATAGTAATGCTAATTCCATATTATAACATATTTGGGAATGCTCTTAGAGCCTCCAGCTGCTGAAATATCACTTGCAAAGCTTCAGTAAATCATTTAGTAGCATTAAAGTCTGGTGGTAAATCAGAGAAGTCTAGAAAAAGCTCTGAGGCACAAAAAAATGATCAGAATTAACAAAACATAAAAAAAAGTTGGCGTATGGAAAGAATATCCAAAATCATTTTCTATTTCCTTATTTTGTATATCTAGTGAATATTTTTCTTTTACACAGTTCATAAACCTTTGGATGAAGATACATCAATCCACCTATAATTGCTGGGAAATATGTTGCCAAGACAGCATATTTATCTGTTGGTGCAAAATACAAGCTGTGATTACACTGTTAAAAAATACAAATAAAATGTAGTTCTAATGAAGAAACAAATGAGCGGAAACTAGGCCTTCCTTGTAGCAGATAGCAAAATAAAACAATCTGACAGTAACTGCCTGATATAAATGCTCATATTTCTATCTCATCAGGAATTTCTAATCATTTAATAAAACATTTTGCTGTGCAATCCAGCAAGGTCTACCGCAGTTCAGGTACCCTAATATTAATGCACATTAATATCTGATCTCTTTGTTTAAAAATAAGCTATTGGTGAACTGGTTCATCTGTAGATTGTAGGTAAATGCCACTGTGATGTGGTACACTCTTCTCTTGCCCCTCTTCTTCTGCATCTTCCTCTTCACTTTATCCTCACACTATAACAAATATATATCAAATATAAAAGCCAGTCTCTTGGATGGTACTTTGTCTGTCATTGACTCCTCCTCTCCTTAGTATCATCAGAGAAATAGAACAGCACATCTCTTTCAAGCCAAATTGTTCCTTAGAAATCAGTCTTGTCTGCAGGTTACTCTGCAAATGAGGAGGCCTGAGCTAGCATAGCCTTACATTAAACCATAAGCTCCACAGAGCAGGTTTCGTGACAGCTACAGTCCCACAAGAAACACAAGCAAAAATACAGGATCCAAGATTGCTGCCTGACTCGGCTGTATGACAGCCTGAAGCCCTCCTGCTACTTTGGATGAGTGTTTGCCTCTCTGCCTCTGGGACTACTCCATCCTCACATCTATCTTTTCAAAAAAAGCATGGCATTATGAGGCACAGGCAAAAATAATTAAGTAGAACAGATTAGCTAATTAACGATAAGACCAGCACGTCTTTTACATACATGTACAGTGTAGGAGGCCATGGGGCATGGCAATGCTTTAGCTACAGTAGCCTGGAAAGATTGAACGTGCCCGGCCAGCTCTGGCAAAGGACTTCAGATACGTAAGCTCTACAGTACCGCCAAACCTAGACAGTTCTCCTGAGAGCTCTACAACTTGAAAAAAAAAAAGAGGTAAAATACACTGTTTACTTAAAAACAGTGTAATATAAGGAAAGGAAGCTACCTTCACTCATCTCTTATGACAGCTAGAGCACTAGCACATAAGTAGGAAAGCAGCTTCCCTTTTCAGTGGAAGGGGGTTTAAGGCTGCTCTTGCAGGAGAGGGACCTGACTATTACCTACGAAGCCAGATACCCTTAAGTGCTTTCAGCTGCTCCCTGGAACTTGTGTCCTTTCTTGTGCATGGACAAAGTCTGTTTTTTTTTTGAAGGACAGGGGATGTATCTTCAAGCTGAGGATAGGATTACATCAGATAAAGCATAAAAGAATTGTTTAATAAATTTCGTCCAAGGCTATTACAAGAAGAGGAAAAAAAAAACACATTTGGAAAAAAATGTCCTTAACATACACTCTGCAGTTGGTTTAAAATAGCTGTGTCCAAAGACAAAAAGACTGATGTGAGACCACTGGGATTCTTCAGTTTGACTTTAATGGCAGCCGAATCAGGTCCCTGATTGTCATAATAAATTTGTAAGATTCATAAACTATGCCAAATTTGTAAGCTTTTCTTGGTATGTAAGCCTTTGTAATCAGCAGTAGGAAACTCTCAAAACCATAAATGTCCAGAGGATTCTTTAAATAAAACAAATCACATTTCAAAGTTTTTATATGAATTATGACCAGACTGCACCATATTACTGTTTTAGGAGATCTTCGACTCTCACTTTACCTGTATCTGATTTTGTGGGGAAATACGTAAGAAGGAACAGATTTCACTAAACAGAGAAGTTATGTAAGCGGAGGTCTAGACTTCTACCACCAAATGGTTCAATAACAAATATTTAATTGTAACAAACTTAGATTAATAATGAGTCACCAAAGTTTAATTACCCTAGAATTGCAAAGTGACACTAGTTCTCAGGAAACAAGCATTTTGAAATTCTGTATACATTTGCCATATGTGCAGCTGCATCTGAAAACTCCAGATCTACCAGCTACGGTACTTCATACGTTCCGGCAGGGCTAGACCATCATTATGTTTCACACAAAGCACAAACGTTCAAATGAAATTTTCCAAAAGACCGAAAATACACCACAGCAGAGGCTCTTCTTACTTTAACACTTAGTTTAGTATACAGTTTAAACTTTGACATAAAATCACTGATCACTTTGAAGGCAAAGAGGAAAACAACACACAGAGATATAAATATAATCTGTTTTGTCTAGCAAAGCAAATTCAGAGCGAAGGTCCGCCTTCATACACACGTGTAAGCCTTCTGTAGAACTCATATGCATCCTCATGTGAGTTTGTGACAGTAAAAGTTGGCCTTAGATTTCAGATATATCTGATTTATATGTAATATAAGATTATATATGTGTGCTGTATATAACGTGTATTAACTCAAGTGGTTTAGCAACATAAAAATCCCAAATAAAGGAACCAGAATTTCTGTATACAATATCTCACGTGCAGAGAGGTCAAATTAACAAAGAGAAAAGTCTTTTCTGTCCTTAAAAGTGATGATGGGTACTTCATATTTGCTGAGACAGTGTTTGCGCAAAAGTACATGACATTTGTCTGGAAACTAGTTACTGTACTCACAGCAGCAATTAAAAACATAATCTGAAATGTGTTACTCTGTTAACCACATGCATTATTTGTCTGTTAATACATGGTACATATGTCTTGTAAAACTACCTAAAAAAAAGTTTTAATATGGGAAAATGTTCTACTCCACTCTTTGACACTAAAATTAGGATGTAATTAAAATAATATTATCTATTAAATGTAGTTAAAGTATTTCTTGGAACAAATAAGTATGCATAATATTGATGTGTGTGTGTGTGTGTGTGTGTATACACACACTCTTTATACACAGAGTATGGTTTTGACATCATAAATGTAAGAATATAATATGCCCATTTAAATTAGCTTTGTTCTTAAAACTATTTATGTAAACAATCAGCACCTGATCATTAGCTATAAGCAGTTGTTTGCTTTTGCTTTTAATTAATAGATTACAATCACAATGCATTTAAAACAAGTCACTTAACTGTCCCTGCACATTAACATGATGAGATTAGTTGCTGACACTGGTTAGCAGAAAATGACAAGTCCTCTCAACAGAAAATTGGGCCTTCCAAATATAGGAATTTTTCTTGATAGCAGAAAGCTCAAAGTGCAGTTATACTGTGAAAAAGGCCTCTAAAAATGGCATCATGGATCTCCATGTTTCTCATTTCTTGGTTATCTCACAGGTTGGGAAGCTAATCTTCTTGGCTGAAAGCTAGTTCAAGCAGGCAGAAAACTGTTAAATTTGCAACTTGAGGGCAAGGCGTGAAGAAGGCAAATATGATATAAATTTAACCTCCATGTGTTGCAAATAAATGTATGTGGCAAAGATGATAAAGAAAAGAATTTTTAAACCAATTTTGTGGGTTGGAGTTTTTCTAATACTTCTTGTTTGTTGTCCAGCAATGAGCACAGATTTGATATAACTGGCATTGCTCTTGATATTGACAACTGTTAAATAATTTGCACAGTTGAAGAATTAAAATGGTAATTATTATTAGCTATTTAATATTACCTATTTAGGACAATTCAAGGGAACAAAAAATGGTGCAGATATGGTGTTCTAGTCCAAAAACACTATTATTTATTCCAGAGATTCATCTGATTGTGGGGCTTTAATGCATACATGCAGGCATGCATCTGCTTTCAAAGCCCAAGAGGAGATGCTGCTCAGGAGGTTTGTGGTAGTCTGCCTAAGTTGAGCAATATAGAGACTAGAACAAACTTCTCCTTAAGCCTACATGTGGGATGCATCAGTGAGAAAAAGCCTCAGTGTTATGGAAGATATCAGTTCACAGAAGTATACCATTGGTCCCTTCTGGCCAGTTCTAAATCAAAATCAGTGTTTCTAAAAATTATGATTTTTTTTTATCAAAACAGATATAATGCTCTCCATGAATTTACCATTTTAGACAGCACTATGATGGATAAAGATGAATGAAATCACTGGGCTGGAAGTTGGTGCTTGCCTAGGGCCAGTGACCCTGACCTGATTACATTCAGTCTGATTAAACAAAGAGAAGTCTCAGCCAACAATATATATGCTTGGTGCTTCAAAAGGCTATGTTCTTCAAGGTAAAGAGAAATATGAACAAATTCAATCAAAAGAAGATAACTGAACCAAAATTAATTAAAAATATTCTTAACAAGTTTGTTGGATGACCAAAACCCAAACAAGAGAGCTTTCCTTCGTCCCGGTTCAACAGAAAAGTGAAATCAGTTATTAGATTAAAAAAAAAAAAGTAGAAATAGGTTGTTATCAGTGTAAAAAGATTATATGGAAAGCTAAAACTATCAAAGGACTACTAAGCTATGGCTGGCAGACTTGGTAAAATGAAGTCCTTTCTTTCATAAGCACCAAAAAAACATAGTTCTTAGCAAAGATATATCCCTTTTCAGATGGACTGGGTGAAACTGTAAGTAACAATGTAGAAAAATTCTGAAATAATTCAATATATATTTCTATTCTCTATTTGCAAAAGACGGCAAAGTGTGTGACAAAGTACTTTCTATTTATTTCATTCATTTATATCTACCCAGGGATAAATATTTCTAAATCAGTAGGCTTGCAGAGTTTGCATTCAAGAATCATAAAACAGCTAACTAGCCACTCATATTCATTTTAAATTAACTAAAGAATAGCAGAGAAATTACTTAAAAATGAAAAATCCTAATCCAACTTCCAGAAAAGACTAGGTGCATGGTTAGCCTGGCATAAATCTTAGGAAATATAATGGAAAACATAAATTCTTTCCATAGCTACCATGGACGTGGCGAACCAGCTTTTCTTGACTTTTTTATTGTAAGCTTCTTCTCTCCCCAGTAAAAATACTCCCCTTTGGGGGAAACAATCCATATTCACTCAAATTTTGCTTGCAAATCATTTGCTCTAGACTTATTATTTTCAATGCTTGATTGATGCATTTTTAGGGTGTAATACTAAAATAGGACATGATACCCTATCTGAGAGTGTACTAGTATTGATCAGAATGGAAGGATCACTACAGAAGTTTCATGGGCTACGCTTCCAGTTATTTAGCTCAGTATGAGACTTCATTTTCTGTGGGCATCACAGCATTGCTAGCTAAGTGTTGCTTCTGAAACCAAATTCCTTAAACCTTTTTTTTGATAGAATCTTTGCTTAAACAGTTGGTCCTGAAGTTGTATGTTTGCAGAAAGGATGATAAGGGTAACTGCTGCCTAATGGTAAAGCTAGTGAAGTTTTGAAGAGGCTGCCCAAAGAGTATGTGATCCTCACAATAAGACTTCTAAAGAACCAATTAGATGGACGACTGCCAGGAAATGACATATGAACATTTGATCTTGCCTTAGGCTGCTGGATGAAGTAGATAAATGCTAAAAATTCCTTTCAGCCTCACAGTTCTACAATATTGAAATCTATTAATGAAGCACTAAGATATAGAAATATAATTAAGTCAAGTGAATGTGACTTAATGGAAAATAAGCCTTAAATAAAGTCAGTTTCACTCTTTAATGAATTGGCAATGCTTTGGTTATAAGGATTGACAGGCAAATAGAGTATACTATTTGTGGTCTGACATTTGATGTATTTTTCTGGAATACTCTGAACTAATGACGACAAGATTCGTAAGGATTTTTGACTTCCTTTACTTTCCAGCACCTGCACCCTGTTCCCCTCAGATTTCTTGTGCAATCTCTGGAACAAGGACACTATACATTTTGAGTTATTCTGGAGCCTGCTCTGTTTGGCTAGTTGTTATTCTCAGGTGCCATGCATAACACCAGAGCCACTCCTCTTTTTCCTTCAATAGAGACATTAAAAAATCACTTCTTCCTCTAGACTGCCAGCCATTTTCACAATATTTGGAGAAATTTAATTATAACTGAAATTTCAAATTAGGAAGAAATTATGTTTCATAATTTCAGAAGGGGACAAACGGCACGACTGCAGATTTCTTGTTTACTTGGGGAAGCAGGTTCAAATAATCAATACTACTGAATAATCCCAAGAACTTGCAAACTAAGTAATCTGCAAATGTTGTTGTCATGGAGAAATTTGAAGAAATTACCATTTAATAAAGACATTACTGATAGAGTTCACAGGGGTTGATACCAGTTCTAAGGCTATTCAGCAACCCAGGAAGTAAATATAAATTCCCTGGTGTTAAAAAAATGAAAACATGAGTATGGGCAGACATCTTATTAACAAGGAAGTCATCAACTATTTTTTGTATTTTTAATGTGTGTTCATCTGTTTGTTTTAAATAACTACATGCAACAGTTTGGAACAATACTTCAGAAACAAGATGAAGAGTGGCAGTTCTAAAAAGGGTATCAGAAGATGGTGGTCAAGCTCCTTTATAAGTAGACTCTACAATACAGTGATATAATGTGACAATTGGTTGATAAAACATAAGAAAAGAAATGCAACTCTGTGTGCATTGTGTGGATGAGATAAAGAAAAGTTCATTTTAGATAGGAAAATTAAAGACTAAAGAGGACAAAAAAGTATAAATGTACAAAAATATTTGAAACCTTGAGAAAGTAAATTTCAGTGAGAGTTAAAAAACTCCATCTATGGAGTTTCTCAAAAGAATCTGAGAGGTGACTTAATTTCAGTAAATAATTCACAAGGAGAAAAACTGCATGTATTAAGTGTCTCTAACTTAGTAGAAAAAGGCACAGCAAGAACAAATGGCTAAATCTTAAACTAGGTAATGGCGAACTGGAAGAAAGCTTCTCCTCTTAGAAGTTTGACATATGTCACAGGGAAGCAATGGATTCTCCATCTCTTGAATCCTTCCAGCCAGAGACTGAATGACTTTCTGGAAGACACACTTTAACCAAATGCAAATTATAGATTTCTGTATAAACACAAAATGTTAAGACCTTTAAATAAAAGTGCAAACTAAGTCATTTAAACATCCTTCCTTGCAGAAATATGTGCTTTTATGGGGAAAATAAAGTTCTCAATTAGAATGGAACATTTAAAAAAATATACCATACTTGCAAATTTTGATACTAATAGAAAATGCAAGCTGAAATGTGAAAGGTCTTATGGATATTATGTCAATGTGAAGAAAAAAAAAGTACTAAATTATGGATATTATGTCAATGTGAAGAAAAAAAAAGTACTAAATTTTGGATCTTTTTTGGTACTGTTTCATGTGGGCACAAATGATGCGATGGGGAAACTGAGGGATATCAAGAGAGCTTTCAGAACCCTAGGGATGGCCGTCAAAGGTATGGGAGCCCAGGTAGTGTTCTTCTCTATCCTACCAACGAGCGGAATAGACTCAAGGAGGAGAAGGCGAATATGGCAGATTAGCAACTGGCTGCGCCGCTGGGTTTGGCAACAGGGTTTTGGCTTCTATGACCATGGGACTCTGTTTGATGACCACCAG
>NW_010577064.1:229276-255901 GCF_000705375.1 Tinamus guttatus | reverse complement strand
AAAATTAAGTTTGTATTTCTGCAGCCAGTCTGAGTCCAGTTTATTTAGCAACATTATTTTTTGCACTTCTTGTACTATAGACATACAGATATATATATACAAAAAACTAAGCTCTTCCTTGAATAGAGCTTTTCTTGATTACCATGAGTGCTCCATTCCATTGTGTCATCTTGTTTGTCTTTTGATGCTATAATTTCCTTATTTTACAATGTTTTAATTACATCGACTGCAACTGTTTAAAGAATAACTAGTGATTTTGGAGGTCAACTAGAGAGACTTTAAAAGGATTTGATTAGGCAATTCATTTCTTCTAATGCTACAATAGCTTTTTTTATTTGATTATGCAAATAAGCACTGGTGCACTTTTGCAAAATACTGCGAAGTTTAATCTACTCTGCTAAACAAAAAGTTATCATTGGCAGAAATACATGAGCTAAGGAATGTGAACACTAAGGTGCTTCCTGTGAGACACCCTAAGATTACACCACTCAAGAAAAATAAGAATGTGATCACCTGGGAAAATCACCTGTTGTGAAAATTTCAATCACACTGGCTGTACTGGAATTACACTGGAAATTAGAGAGGGCTATGAGCCAGAGAAACAACAGAAGGAATAACCAACCTTGCCCGGGTGAAGATACATAGCCCATGGAGGGTGATTCTTCTCTTCTGGTTGGGAAGAATGAGATAGGCTAACGAGGAGGAGAGCTGTTTGACCAACAGCCTGAACTGCGTTTCCAGATCTGACAGAAGTCATCTGAGCTAGTAGAGACATCTCTAATACTTCATGGGAAGCTTTTTAGGATTACAGACACCATAGAGGATAACTGGGTCAAATGGGAATTTTTTAGAAGATAATCTCTTTTGTGTGATGATAACCTACTACAAGAAGACATTATGCAATGATACTAGCATGTGACCAAATCTTTGAGACATAGGAAAGACCAAGGAGACGGGACCCTTGCAATGCCCCAGATCTATCCAGAAGATACTTAGGCCACAAGATGGATTTACTGGACCTTGCTTTCCCCAAAAATTGTCTCTATAATTATTATTTTTATGCCCACAATGTTTAAATATTGAAGAATATTCATTCCTTTTTTCTAAGTAAATAAGTGAATGAAGTATGGCAAACCTCTGAACTACTTAACAATGTTCTAATCAAATCTTGGACAACTCTGTCTGGAAATGCAAGTTGTTTTTCCAGATTGATGGCTGTTTTTTTTTTCCCTGTAGCACTTTGTAAGGAAAATAAAAGCAAGACACTGTGACATAACCTGAAACATAGTACACAGAGGTTTCCTATAAATCTCAGAATGCAAAATGGCTGAATATCAGACCCTTTATAGAAACACTGGCTTGTGAGGATTGACCAAGAAGCAGTTCTTTTGGAACCTACTTCTCCGTATGAACACAAATAAAAGCTGAGAAATTTTATGCTTTCTATCTAAGAAAGTGAATTGAATCTGCAAAGGATTTATTTAAAAAAATCTCTTATTGCTCTCGCTGCTCACAGTGTTATTCATTTAAATTACAAGGGCAATGCTAATTTGGATTTGGGCAGTTCTGAATAAGCCCAGTTTTTTGTTGGCATGTGAATTTAGGCTTTTTGTGAGTAGGCTGAGGATGGGGGAGAAGTTTGAGATCTAAGATTTCAAGGCCCGCTTGGACACAGTCCTGCGCCACATGCGTGTGCAAGGAGGTTGGACTAGATGATCTCTAAAGGTTCCTTCCAACCTTAAGGATTCTATGATTCTATGCTGCTGGTATGTTAGTGTGGGCTATTTCAGTACTGCAATTCTCAAGAAATAAGTAAAATAAAATCTCCCATATTAGTTACCAATGCTCCTACAGTGAACAACATGTAATCAATTTATTACAAATAGCTATAGCACAGACTTATGCCATTGTTCATATAAAACCTGTAGGAATTAGTCACTTCCTCTGTAATCGTCTTACAAGAGATATCCATATAAGAGATGGATGCAAGAAAAATGAACAATAACATGAGCAAACTGGCAATCCAGCAACAGTCGCACGAAGCTATACTATTTAAAAGTGTTTGCTTATAAATAACCCAAATGATAATATCCAATTCATATTTAAATAATTATCCAAACTCTATTACAGTAACTTCTAAAATACCAGAAATCTGAATCTAGTGGGATTGCATGTGCATTAATTAATAACAGCCAACATCTGCATCTGTTACTGGCTAAAATCCTCCTCTAACTAAATTACATTTTTGCCAGTGACTTCAAGGGAGCTTGGGCTTCTTTTTTTTTTTTGGGCTTTCTTTTTTTTGCCTACTGTGAGCCTTCCTCAATAGAAATGTAATATTCACACTTACTCATACGCCTGTTAAAGTGTTGGTCTGTTTTTTAGGTAACAGATAGGACTTCTTTGTATCATGTTTTCATTATTTTTGTGGGATGGCTACAAAGAAAGACAAGAGAAGCTCCAATGGAAGACTTCCAGCACTGGGAATTTTACTGTAAATACTGATTGTTATCTAAGCCCCCACCTACTTGACCAAATTGAGTTCTGTAATATGTGCTATTGCACAGCAGTCTCACACACACAATTAAAAGTTAATTTTTTTTAAGAATTCTACCACTAAGCAATATTTTTCTTTCAAATTTTAGTAGTCTTCCTAAGGCATCAGAAAGTTGGTATATAAACTTGGAATCTAAGAAACTTTTAGTAATATTTCTTTTCCCAAACCACTTAAGACTGCCATTTCATCAAGTCTGTACAGAACCGATGATATGCATGGTTAAGTCTCAGGACCACAGCACAAATGTGATTACAGGTCTCTGGTCATTGCGAGCTCTCAAATAAAGCACAACTACATTTTCCAAGCCTTAAAAAGTCCTGCTGCAAAATAAACTTCATCTGCAAGGTTAGATCTCATTAACTACCTCACGTATCTAGACAGATACGAATCTCTTGTCAAATCACTTGTCGAATGAACAAGTGCTTCTCAGAGATCAAGGTCAAACAGTGTCTTAGCTTTTAAATTAATATTGTATGGGCAATACGCTCCTCTGAACCTGATTTTCTGGAAAAAAAAAGAAATATGTACAAAAATATGCTACTTATGACTTCTAGGAAATCTAATAAAACATGAAGTTTCAGTAAAAGCTTTCTGTATTTTAGATGACTTTACCATAGAGATTTGAGATTTTCCTGTCACATCAACAGTTACATCTAATTTCTGGGTTGCTAGTAGTGTAATAAACACCAGTGTAATACTAGTGTATTTATTACTATAGGTATAATAAAACATAGTGTATTATTATACACTAACAAAGCGCTCCTCATATAATTTCATGCATCTCAAGATTTTGGATTCACGAATGAAATCCAGTAGCTGAATATTTTGAAAACAACAGACATCTCAACCAAGACTCTTGGATCTGTAAGATCAAGATCTGTAAATATATTGCTACCTAAACTAGATTTATGTTGATCAGAATTGAGGAAAGTGTCTTAATTCATTCACTTGTACCTTTCATTAACATATTTTATTAAAATGTTCTTCTTGTCTAAATCAAGTTAGATATCCCTGATCTACAGAAAGTTAGATATCTATAAATCATGAATTTTCCACTCTTCATGACCTATATATTTTTTCATAAGCTTCTACGTATAATAAGTCATTAATTAACTAAATCCAAAGAGATGAATATAAAATATAAGCAAACTATAAGCAAATAACAGAATTTGAGTCCTAGGAAAAGAGAAAAATAAGGAGTAATATATATAAAATAACAGCATTTAGTCAATGCTTTCAAGCATATTCAGCCACAGAAGGCTCAAAATAAACTGAAAAACAACAGTATTTTTAAATAATCAAGTTACTCATGGGCACACATATATACACTTGTTGCAAATGAAGAGACATACCTGCAGAGACTCGGGGACAGTCTGGCAACATGGACTCTACTGATGTATCTAGTGGTTCTGAGCTAGATACCCAGTTACAACAGTTCTGTAATATTAGACAGACAAATTTCTGGTAAGCCAATATCTTAAAGCAAAAATAAACACAGAGTTTGAAAATAAAAGCAATGATCACACCAAAATACTCAACCTCGCACCTCATTAAAATTGCAGTCCCAATGCAATTTATTGAAATTTATTAGTTTACTGAAAATGAAATTACATTGGCTTATGGATATTACCTGATGCTTAAATATTGTAGTAAAACTGTAATTCATGAAAAAATGTTTTTAAATACCATGTGTTTAAATGCTACTTTGAGCATGGATGAGCTTAAGTAGGTGACTAGACCAATGGGGACACTTCAAGCTAGTGTTCTCTGTTAAATAACTACTTTTACAAATGCTCAGCCTGCTTGCCTGAAAATATTAAGAGGTCATGATTTTCAACATGTTTTGATGGAATATGGTGTGGAGCGAATGGCTGTAAAATTACTGAACAAGAAATTATAACTCAGTGAAAGCAAACAAAACTTTAAGATTAATATCCAAATAACTGCCAGTATGGCTAAGATTAATTGGTATGGACTTCTAAAAATGTAAACATTGATCTTTGAGGAACTATGTTCTGGGAACATTTACATTACCCTTTTGTTCTCAAATCTCTGAATAGGATGAGGTTTTTAAATATTTTACTCTAAATGAACCTACTCACATAAGACCATAAATTGAAGTATTAAATAACACACCTCTAATAAAGCATGTTGAAACTATTCCAAACCTATTGAACTGAAGATGTAATTATAAAGCAAATACATTTTTAATAGGATTGTCACCTGAACTCCAAGATCTACATGTCTTTACTTATTACAAATCTCAATTTTCCCTTTCAGGAAGCCTGATTCACTTCATTAAAGAAAAAAAGAAAATGGTACAACTTTTTTTTTTTTTTTTTTAAAGACTCAATGAATTTTCAGACAGATTTCTAAAAAATCATCCCATCAATCATGATTGTAAAAATAGCCTATTGCTATTCTGGTAAACAAGCATGTATTGTGTATTTGTAGATGCTTGCTGCCCTAGTTGTGCACCATGGAATCCGTCCTCACTGTGGAAAGATCCTTGACTGGTAGATCAAGTGTCTTATTGTATTTCCTTAATTCATTCTGTCTGGAAGAAGATGTCAGCTGTGTTGCAGTGAGGAGAGAATTTCAAAGGCTTCAGTCCCCACCAATAAAGGCCGAGGGATGGCTTTTGAATAGATTTGTCAAGGCAACCCTACTGTTCTGGGACCAGGGAGAGCAGGAACAACATAAAGGAAGGGTTGCTGTCTGAGATTAGAAAGTGAAGTTCACAAAGCATGGCAGATTTTTGTAAGAAACAGCAGATCAATGAAACTATTGAACTAGATGGAGGAAAAAAAATGAAAACAAACACCCTATCCAGCAATGTAACTTTTTAGCAAAAATGGTTAAAATCATACATCTATGTTTCACAAAGGCTTTAAGTTTTAAAGTGGATATACATTTTGTAATTTGCATGTATAATTTTAATTAACAGCTGAATGTGAAATTGCAAATGTAAGATGGTAGAAATTTTAAAAGTAGATTTTTTATGAAGTATTACATTCATTTGAAATAAAATTAATATTAACTACTGATAGAATACTACATCAGAGAGCTCGAGATAATACAGAAGATTAGCAGACAATTAACCAGCTTTTATATACAATGTGACACTTGCCTGTAAGAAATAAAGTATTCTCGAAAGCAGTGTCAAGATATGTAAATGGATGATTTGTTTTATCATTCATTGCAGCTCCTAATAAATTCAAAAATCATGACTTGTATAGGTACTAAAAATAGGCCACCAATGATATAGGAGAGAGAGCTTCAATGAAGAATTACTTTTTTAACAATTCATTCTTTCAATGACAGCAATTAGCCCTACAGACAGGCAGCGATGAGGTGTATATTTTAATTATTATTCATTTTACCAGTAGCCTTAAACCTGATTAAAGTGGGAGATATCCAGGTGATATGCTAGTCTTAATACCACTCAGCCACACTTCACATATGTAAAATTCTTCTTTCTTACAGGAGATTTTCAATGCTAATGTAAGTTATGACACTCCATCCACTTTTTAGGCCATTAATCATTTAACTTATTCTTTAAGATCTACTTTCTGCAAATGAAATTAAAGGTAATGCACTTGTCTTATTCAGAGCAAATGCTTAAAGAAAAATGCACTTGTCAGATTCAAATTACAGGATTTAAAATTTTTAGTTTTACTACATATATTTTAAGGTTTTGATTTCCCATAAAGAAAATGGGGATTTTTCTGACAGAGCCTGTAGGGGTTGCCATTCTTTGTATTTTTAACATTTAAGGCAGAGCTGTCAGACTGCATCCCAGGTGATTCTCTATTCCCATCAGTCATGGCCTATAAAACTGTAAGGTTAAGTCAGGAATAGACTGTCTATACAATATGTTTCACTAAATCCATGGGAAAAGAAAGTCATATATAACAGAAAGTCCAGGATAAACTATTTGATATATAAACCTATTGTTTTAACAATGTGAAATGGGAATGCAGAACGCTCATCTATGAGCTTTATTTGATCCGGAAAAGCGATTCATAAACCAGAGTATAGCTGGTCTCACTTTGCAAAATTTGGTTTTTAATCTCATTGATCCCCTACTTAAGCACTAAAATTAATAATGAATGAATTCCATCATCTTTCACCCAAGAGTGGCTGTATGTGCTTGCTGGCCATATCAATTGATAATCAGATTATCTTGGACCAACTAGCCATTACTCTTGGACAGTGGTAATAAGAACATGCTGCATTTCCATCAGAAAAATCTCAGAGCACTTTATAAGCAATTGCATCTCATAAAGCTGCTGTGAGAAAAAGTACTTTGCTGGGCGTATAAATCAGCAACCTGAGTCACGAGGAGCTGGAAGGGTCTTTTCCGTCATCACTAGGTAAGTCAAGAGGCACGGAATGCCCCTAGGATGTTGCTCCATTATCAGCTTGTGCTATTATGGCACATATTTCTATATTGCTGTAAAGGCAAAAGAAACCCCAGAAATCGATTCTTATTATTTTTGGCTGGTAATTTTGAAGCTCAAAAACATTTCATCTCTATTTTAGGGGCAGGACTAGACAAACAATTTCCACCTTTCTGTAACTGTACTCCCACATCCTAAAGAAATGGAAGAGGTCAGTTGATAAAGTAGTATTTATAGAGTCTTATACAGATGCATCTAGCCCTACTCTTCAGAAAGAAAACAGTCTTACCTCTCGCATCCATTCTCGAATAGTTTTGCCAGCTTCTTGATGCCACACATTGTGAACAGAGTCTGTCAACGCTACAGCAGTTACCTTATTCTTTACTTCTGCCTCTCGTTGAATCATCTGTTAAAAAATACTGGCTTTAAGTTCTTTCTTTCTATTGAATAGTGTCTGCTTAGTCACAGATAATGATCCTAAATTAAAAGAGAAAGAGTAACACAATACTTGACTTCACTTGTTTTAAAGTTTATACAAATCCTAACAGCTCTAGAAATACAGAAGGGCCTAATATTTTTGATAAAAGAAATAATACCAACTTTTAACTGAATGAACTATTCAGTCCTATTATTTTCCATGTGGCTTGACAATTCTGGGATTAAAGGTATCATAGTGAAAAAATGGAAGATTCCCTGAGGACACTTTTTACAAGTTTCTCCAAGTTCCTATTTCTGTGCTTCAGGGAAGCCGGTACCCGTGGTTCACTGTAAGCTACTCACAACTATCATCTACTAATTTTCAGTAGATTGTTGTAGTTTTTCTGATGTACAATCTTTGACTTGTACTTTTTTTTTCTTTTTCTATCCAATTTAGTTACCTCACACTCCCACCATGGTCCCAAAATTCTTTGTGATCTCTCTCATATACAAGCTTATCCAGCTAATACCAGAGCCTCTCAACATTTTTAGGATATTAAAGAGCCTGTGTTGTTAAAAAGGACAGTATGACTAAATAATATTAGTACTAAAACCAATTAAACAATTCCTGCAAATAACACGAATGGACTGACAAAGATGCTCTAGCTCTATTTCACAGCGCTGTTCTGAAAGATAAAAGGGACTGAAAAAGAATAGTTTGATATCAAAGAGAAACAAAAAGGTTTTAATCTCCTGACACAAGTGACCCTAATTTGTAACACTGGATCAAAGAAAGTATAATGAATTATACTTATAAAGCCAGTATTTCAAAACTTGTGTCTCTACCATTGTGCTTGCTGTACTGAAATTAGTGGTTTTCCTTTTACATAAAATGGCAACACATACCATATTTTAAAAACTAGTTATTTTGATTGATGATGTATTAACTGCTTTTCAGCACATAGGCTGCATCCTTGAAAACGCTGCTCTAAAAAACACTTTTACAATGGAGATGTGAATGACTTTTTTTACAGCAGAAACTAAAAGAGCACCTTAAGAGAGATCTTTGATGCAAAAATATTAAAAAAGCAAAACAAAAAAAAATTATCAATACCATATGCAATCTTGATTTCTTTAAAATATCACACACACAAATCCTGTTCAGTATATCATCTTACTTCAAATTCTGTGCAACTGCTACCTAAACAGCATTAGGATGTTCTGAACTATTGTGCCTTGCCTTTTGTTTCCATTATGCAGATTTTAAAATCAGTGTAATCCAATATCCTAAATGAAAAAAACATACACTATTATTGGTGTGGTGATATTTAAGTAGAACTTCCCGTGTTAGATAAAATTAGGTGTTTGTCTACCCCAGCATCTTATCTTTGGTGCTGTCAGTTCTATGTGAGTAAGAAACTCTTACAAGCTTCAATCTTCCTTCATGTGGAAGCCTTCCAACCGATTTAGGGTTTTTTTTATCAGATACCCTCCTGTGGGGCACATCTAATTTCTAGGACTTTTGGAGGACAGGGCAAAACAGGAGATCACACATTTAGGACAAAATAGCATCTATTGTAAAAGGATGAGCATCACTGAACAATAATACAATATGGCATTTTTAGTTTGAAGTCTAGATTTCACTTTTATATAAAGATGTACAAACCCGATTCTTCCTCTCTTTTAACTGTTAAAACTGTCTGCCTTTCTTTTCTTTTTTTTTTTTTAACCAGGAAGGAAGAAATACAGAAATATGCAACTGAAGAGATAAAAATTCAATAGAATGCAAAGTTCCAAAATGCCACTGTAAAGTCTTATTTAAGTATGAAGTAGTATATGAGAATAACTAATCTCTCACTATGATTTTCAGGTAACTGAATTAATAGTCAGGCAACTGAAAGAATAGTTGGTGACTCTGTTTAGCAGGGGATGAAATCCCAGAGCTCTAGAGAAAGGTGGAGTCTTAAAACAAAGATTCTTATCATCACTATAATCCCCCTCCCCAAAGCTATGAAAACCTGGCTCAAGCACTCCTAAATGTTTCTTTGCATCTCAAAGGGCTGGTTTACTCAAGCCTTCAACCAGTCTGTTTCATAGGCTCATTACAAATATGTCATCTACAATGATATCCCTGTGACTACATCAGGCCCCTAATGTGGTCCAATTCTGCAAAAGGTATGAAAATATAGATTTTTTAAAAAATACGTTATTGAAAATAATGATCACTAGGCTGCTCTCGCTAAGAGAGTTTACGGATACTAAGTTAGGGAGCAAATTTACAGATCTCCAGCTAGTTAGCATTATGTATAAAGTGCCTTATGCAGGCACACACAGCACACTAGAAACATCCTTCTCCTGTGTAGCTTTCTCCCATCTGAAAGTGGAGCAAATAGCATTTCACAGCATGCAAACTTTCCTTAAACTCACCAGCCACCACTTTCCATGATTTAACCAGAATCATCAGTACCATTGTATAAAGGTGGGGGATCACATAGATATATATATATTGAGTAAGTTTAATAACAGCACTGTACATATTTATGTACAGCAATATATTAGCACTGTATACTTTTGCACTTATTGATTGCACCAACCTGCACAAGAATTTAAATTGGCAACCCAGACCGTATCTTTGTCCTTGAAGCACGTATGAATTACTCGGAGCTATTATATGCTGAGGGAAACTCGAAATCATTCCCAGCTCATTCTCTCCCAGTATGACTCCCTGAAATCTTCTGAAGGGCTGTTAAGGAACAGCGAGGAAAAAAAGTTCATTCTGCACTGCAAGTGTTTTCTTTTCTCAAGCCATTTTGTCTCACATTTCTGTATCAAAAATTTTCTATCCTGGTCATCTGAGAACATCATCATGTTCTTCAGATCACAAAATCAGATGGGTAGTTTCCTTTCCCCTGGCTAGCCATCATTCAAATTCATTATTCTCAACTTCCCCATTCGGATGTAAGAATCAGGAGGCATTGATCACCATCTCTTCCTAATCTTCCTTCACAGGACACATACAGCCTTTCCTTTTTAGATCACACATAAAACAGGGAAGAGAGTAGTTCTGATAGTTTTGATCTTGATCAAACTGATGAGATGAACATTCTGCCTGCAACCAATGGCTTAAATGGCCCACAAAGATGATGCTCTTTATAGCCATCATGACAGTTATACAGTGAAGAAATAGGCCCTACTTGACTCTGTCAGTGCAAGGCATAAGTAGCAGTAAATCACACATAGCATGGACTAAAGAGCCAGAGTGGAAAAGGCTGAAAAGGAAAATACAGCCACGGAATCAAGTTTAGACACTATTTGTACAGGAAAAAAAAAATGCAGCACATGATTGCCAGCAGAGAGATGATCAGCAGATATAACATGTACCACAGGAATGCTCTATAGTAGGAATCCAGGAGCTGTGGAGACCCAGGCGAGAAACCAATAGTCTGTTTTTCTAATGCATTTGAGATACACCTAATAACCAGTGGTTTCAGTTTGAGGGGTCCTGTCTTGTATTACCTTCCAGAATGCAAGCGATCAGTAGATAGATTGTCAAATCTCTATTGAGATAAGAGATAGATTGAGGTTGACATTGTGAGTTTTTGGATCAGACACAGCACTGGCTACAGTCAGGGCAGAGCCTTCCTGATGCACCAGAGAGATAACAAGGGACTAAGGGGATCAAATGAGCTTCAGCTACATAACTCTTTATGACAAAAAAGAAAAAAAAAGAAGAAAAATTAGTAGGCATTGCTTCTTTTATGAGGTTACTTAGAAAAAATAAATAAGATCAGTGCATTGAATGGAGGAAGAATAAAGAATATTAACTTAATTTTAAAAGAGAATAAAGTGACTATGTCCAACTTTGAGTGACACCAAAATATTCCTACTTGGCATGGCAAACCCAGAAGACTTGTACTGTAACAGCTCAAGTTCTCTGCTGATAATAACAACCTAGGAGAACAGACCTAGGCGGTGTTTAAACAGCAGATCTTCTTATAAGGGATCATACTTTATCCTTTGAGAAGATACAGACGGATTATATATTTTTGCCACAAAAGCTTCAACATTCAGTAAATGCTCCAAAATCAATGGATACATAGCTCACAATTAAAACAAACTAACGTACTTATGTTTTCTTAAGCAAAAAAGATTTGAGCTCATGTCTAAGTTAAAAGACAGCAGAATAAAATTGCAACTATAAAAGAAATTAACACACAACACAAGTTTAATACCTAGCTGCCGCTCAAATTTGATATAACTACATGATTACAAAGGAAACACATCATAGCTTCTCTGCCAGGTTTTCATTCACTAAACAGCACAGAACTGAAGGATCCAGTTTACAGTCTGGCTCCTCCAGATTTTTCCAAACACCTTTTCTATTCTGAAATTTCCATTTTAGCTTGAATGTAAGGCTTGAGGTTCCTTCTTTGCTGGGAAGCTCTGACAACAGGGAAGGTGTCCCTAGAATGATCAGATAAATTTTATCTTGATGTCCATGGTGGGACTGTTCACCTTCCACTTCTGCCTTTGCACACACACTTCTTAGTCCATGGACTAAGTCCCTAATCTTTGGCCTGTCCTGTGATTAAGGCAGGCTTTCCTAGCCTTCAGGCATCCCTTTTGGCCCTAGTTTGTGAGATATTTTTTAAGAAGGAAGAAAGGATGTTATCTTCTTTCACAGAATCCCATGGCTTTAAAAAACACATTTGCATAGAAACTGTTTCATGCATAATCTCATTATATAGAAGAATAAAAAGTCTCAATACAAATAACTTTTATTAAGAATAATTTAAGGAAGTAACAGTAACATTTATTTTTTGTGATATATTTACCATCTCATTGTTACTTCACATTTAATTCCCTTATACTGGTAAGTCCTACATCAGTGTTCACTATGACAAGTTAGAAAACATTCAGGCATCTTTTTGAAAGTCATCTCTATCCAGATGGTTGAAAATTTGTTCCTTCGCTTTGCCAGGGAAAACGTCAATGATCTATTCACACAAGTGTTAGACTCTATCACTTACATAAGCAAGAAGTTGAAACCTCTTAAAAATGCATCAATTAAATTCAAATATGTTAATTACCCATTTATTGGTCAATTTAATGACAAGTGATCTACTGCTAAGATGCCTGTAATGTCAGATAACAATCATCTCTCTAGTTATATATATCCAATTAATATAACTTTATAATCACACAAAGCTACTTTCGTTATGTATAGTGAGTGCATGAAACAGTCTCTTACTGTTACATGTATTACCTACATAATATATTTAGTGTATTTATTTTAAAAATGATTATAAAATAACATCTTTTGTATGTTATGTTTTGTATGTTTTGTATTTTGTAGTATAGCACTTCTTGTAAAGGAGAGCATGAATATGCTTACAGGCAACTTAAAAGTCTGATCTCATAAGCCTGAGAACCCACTGACACACCAGTTAGACTTTAAGTGGATGGCCTGTGGGAGTAACTCTTTGCAGCTTCATTCCCATACCCTTTATTGGGAATACTCTAACAAATGTAAAAAGGCTGAATATTGAAACTTCTATGAAAGTTTAAAGAAAGTTAAAACATGCCACCTGTATTTTTACGGGTTCAAGCAGTCAAATCAACCTTCACCATAATGGATTTAAAAGCTTTTGTGGGATTTTGGGGATACTTATTTCTCTGAGTTGCTTCTAATTAGGAAGGAAGGAAAATGGATATGATAAAAATAAGAAATGCCCTCAAATTTCACACACTCTTGAACTTTTTAGAAAGCTTTGCACCTACTTCCTCTGTCTTCCATTGCCATTTCAGTTGTGGCATGCTGTTTATATGGTATGCATTGGGCTTGAATGGGTATGTCTACAATAAGTATTTGACCTGGAGCAAAAATAATTTTTGACGCAAGTCCTCCATTGTCTCCAGTTGCCTCATACTGGTTTGAGTTTTTAAGAGGTTTTGGCATGTTCAAACTGAATGCCTTTCAGAGGAAACTTAACTGACAATGCCAATCCAAATGTGTTCAATGATTTCCAGCAGCAGTGCGAATTTCTGTAGAAATTCTACTGGATCAAAACAGGATCAGTTGGACTTTGAAATATTTGCAAAAGCCACTCACCAGGAGTGGTGTGTGAAAGACAATTTTCCTTAATGCTTTAGGAAGGACAGAGAGATTCTTCCTTAACTTCCTGTACTCTCTTGGGAGCTTGGTATGTGTCTACCCTCTTTCAAGAATCCCTTTGACTCTCACTAAACTGAGTCACACAAATCAAGTAACCAGTCCATCTGTAACCAACCAGTGACACTTGAGTGCATGTCGTTCCTGAAGTGAGAAAGACTACTCTTCAACATAAAGCATGTAATTACTGTTTTTAGTGCAAGTTTGTTGGGGTGGGATCATAGCATCATAGAATCATAGATTGCTTAAGTTTGGAAGGGACCTCTAGAGGTCATCTAGTCCAACGCCCCTGCACACGCAGGGTCACCTAGAGCACGTGGCACAGGACTGTGTCCAAGCGGGTTTGGAAGATCTCCAGAGAAGGAGACTCCACAACCTCTCTGGGCAGCCTGTTCCAGTGCTCTGTCACCCTCACTGGTAAGAAATTTCTCCTTAAGTTCTGTGGAACTTCTGGTGTTTCAGTTTGTGGCCATTACCTCTAGTTCTGTCAGTGGGCACCAGTGAAAAGAGACCAGCACCATCCTCCTCACTGCCTCCCTTGAGGTACTTATAGACACTGATCAGGTCCCCTCTCAGCCTTCTCTTCTCCAGGCTGAACAGGCCCAGCTCCCTCAGTCTCTTCTCACAGGGCAGATGTTCCAGGCCCCTGATCATTCTTGTAGCCCTGTGCTGGATGCCCAAGTTGTTTCACAGCTTACTGGACATAATTACATAATTTCTACAATATTCACATTTTTTTTGCCCATCTTAAAACTGAATCCAATTCTCAAGTCTTCATATAATATCATTCACTAGGGATTAAAATTACAGAGCTACACTTGAACAGCACAGCAAGGATAATACATAATCCAAAGGAAGTTAAACCAGTTTCCATTTTCAATTAGGAACAAGACTAATTTTCCCTAAATTTATTCATAAATTTGTGGTAAAGTCCCTGCCTACAGTAGACAAAGCATCTAACGTAAACCAGTTTTACACAGCAAAAGAAAACATCTATAGATATACAGTCACACAATACCAACTTCCAAGTACTATTGGGTGTTTTGTTCAAAGATCTATTGAATGCTACATCTACAATTCTGATAATTTTCAAAAATAATAAATCACACTATAACAGGAATAATAATGCATGGACATAGCAGAACAGATTGTTTTAGAGCATCTGGAGTCTAGGACTTGTCACTGTTCACACTGTAACTAATTTCCCTTTTAGAATTTCAGATGAAAATTTTCACACATACCTTACATTTGGGGTATAAAATCTTAAAATCAATTATGATTAGAAATACTTTTAATTCTGAAACAATTCCCATTTTAAAAAGTGCAAAGGTCACCTCCGTTATGCACACCTTAGTACATAACCAAAAAACAATCTGTACACAAAATTCTGCTGGTACTATTTTGTGAACAGTAAGACTGATAGCTCCCTAGTATAAAAGGCTCAGGTTTCAGCTCTAACTTAATAAAGCAATTCTCCAGTTTTCCTTGCCCCGAGTGTCTTAATAGAGAGTTTATAGGAGAAAAGGCTTCAAGGACCTATAATAACCTGCAGAATACCAAGTTCCCAAACACACATTTCCAGTGGGTTGAAAGAAGCTTTTGCATTAGCAGGTTAGGGCATCGCATAGCAGTAACAGGGGCTTGTGGGCAAGGTTGGAGTTGCAGTAGTCTGCCTTGGCTTGTCTCACTTAACAAATCTCAGAGTGATCTGACAAAATTTATCAGTTCAGTAGAAAGCCCATCACATCATTTGGGGTTAACAAATGATGTAATACCATGTGGCTGAAGAACTTAGAAAGGGTCCACTAAATCTCAGCTACAACCAAAATGAATTGATTTAACAAATTACCCTATCGAACATGATCTGGAGAATGGAGAGCTCAAAAACTTGCAGAATTTCCCCAAGTGTTTTCTAGATGTCTCTGAGTCTAATGCAACCAGTTACAGGATTTGAACATTAATAATTAACATTAATTAATAAAAGCTCTTTATTGAACACTCATGTGAGTATGAAACCTGTCCTTTAAAAACAAGACAAAATGTTGGCATTCCATATACATTTTTGGTCTGCAAGGAAACTGTAAGTTAGATAAGGCGGCACAGTTGCAGTTCTGTTTTATATTGCAGGGTTTGATCAAGACGTTCCCATCAAAAGCACAGCTAAAGCAAACAAAAGCCAATCATTCTTTTCTAATGCGTTTCAAGATCTCTGTTGTGAAGGTTGCTGGGATATTTGTCTTTGATCTGCTAGAGACCCACAGTGAATTTTAGGAAAGAGAGGCAGGAGTCAGCTGGGTTATGTAGAAACAGACAGTTGGTACTTCTTGAGAGCAGCTATCCCAGAATTAAAGTTCTGAGTTGCGGAAAGTCTGTAAGTCTCATCACCATGGAGAAAAAAAAGAAGTTTCAAAATATGAATAAGTTCCATCTATCTCAATTGGGAACAGACAACAAAACCAGATCACAATTTAATTGTTAATGTTCTTATGTGGCAGACTGCACTACAGATACATTGGCTTGCTTTCGATATACAGAGCTCAGAGCTGCTCTATCTTAGGAATGTGCAGTTCCATAAGGGACGATTTGTGCTGCAAAGCAACAGCCTAAATCAATCTTTGCAGAATTTGATGCAACTAATGCTGAATAGCATCTGATAGCCAAGTTTGTTTGTTTGTTTAAATATAGCTTGGGTACGTCCATTGGCATAAATGTACCCCAGGAAAATGATACTATAAAATATGCAGTCTGCTAAACTGTATGTCATTTTGTTTTTACTATTATTTTGGACTGGGCAACAGTTTAAATTAATAACTCCAAACTCCAAACACCAACAAAAGCACCTGTCTGTTGGAATAGTTATGAAAGAAAAAAAAAATGAACCAGACATTTTGCTAACATAGTTATCTTCGAAGGGGAAGGGAAGGATTTTTAAAGCTCTTAGTCCATACATCTTTGCCAGCAAAACCTTACACTCTAGAAGATGTCTTGGCTCTGTTTGGTTTATTTGGATTCCTGAAACACATGAGAACTATTTGAGTGTCATATCTAGAAAAAATAACTAACTAACAAACTAAAAAAAAAAAAAAACCCACCGTATATCTTAATTGGGACTATCCAGTGTGATGAAAGTTCAAAGTGCTTCAGCATCAAGGAGGATATCCAAAATAGCAGTATTTCTTCAGGAAATTAGAAATGCCATCCTCCTGTTACTGTAAGTCTGGGCTCAGTTTTGCACAAATTATATTTCACAGCCTCTTGTCAGCTCAGAGTATAGGAAAATAACAAGCTATAATTTTAGACAAATTTCTTTAACATATGCTTGATGCTAAATTCTTAATCTGATGTTGCAGCTATTGCTGACACATCTCAATATCATTTAAAAAGAGTGTGCAGTTGACCACTGGTGGTGATGCATGACTGACATTTATCAGAGGTGCCCAGTTGTACTCAGGCAAGGTGCTGTATCTCGTGTAAGCTGCATCAGTGAGCAGGGACTAGCCAGTAGGCTTTCAAACATCACCTGGCTGTTTAACTGTTGACATGAATTTTAGGAAGCTCCAGACTATGGAGTCTAAGGGTTCAGAAACATGACTGAGTTACGGTGACTTCCCCAGTTGCTGCCTATCAGACGAGCCGTAGTAACTTGCAGCTTTTAAGTGGCAGCATTACAAGCCAGATTGTCGATGCTGTGACCAACGTTGCCATCTGGTCCACCTGTATGAGGCACCCTGCTACTCCAGGGCAGAGACACTCATCTGCTCCTGAGCGCCGGCATGGTGTCCAGCCCAAGGGCTTCCACGCTGGGCAGCAGCCCCAAGCTCTGGGTAGTTTCAAATCAGTTAGGAAATGGCGCCGGATAGAAATCAACTCCTGCCTTGTGACAAAAGTTCTTCCTAAGGCACTTGTCTAAATTTCACTTTTTATTTTTGTTTAATTACATTGGACCATCTTTCCTGTATTTAAAATATCAGCATTTATACAATATGGATCAATAAATTAAAACATTTCCTCAGTCATTTCCTCTAAACCAGTCTTGTTAGACTCTTTCATTGGATTATCTGTGGTAGAAAAGCTAAAAAGCCTTGGAGCTGAATATGTAAAGCTCTTGGATTTTACTTATTTAGATTAAGAAAAATACAATCTAGAGCTCTTAATTCTTTGTGATTTCAAAAGTATTTAGAATAAACAGTTTCTAAAAATTTGTATGGAATAAAATCATTAATGTACATGGTTCAAAATGATATGATACAAGGGACTAGGTTTTGTTTTGATATTTTGCTATCACTGAGATAATAGCTCATGGAAATTGTGACCTCAAGAAAGTTATGAGAGTAATTTTCTCATATGTTTTAATAAAAGTGTAAATTCGGAACTCATTTTAAAAGCAAACAATTGCATTAGTGAAAAGAATTCAAAACAATCAACTAAGTACAATTAATAACTGATTTCATGTCTTATGTACCATATGCAGCAGGGTAAAAGAGCTTATTACTAGGAGAACGGTCCTTATACTATTGCTTTAAGCAAATGTCATGCTAGAATAACTATGTTAACTTAAAAAAAACTACCTATTTAAGAAGTTGATTCTTTTTTATCATATGTGTACATAAAGATTCCAGCATATGTATTAATTTTTCTAAAAAGACCAAACTAAAAAAAAAAAAATCCAGAGAAAAGGTGAGTGTTATGCTCAACATCTCACAGATGGACATGAAGTCTAATGCTCTTGTTATTTAAACACAGACAGCTGGATTTCCGCTACAGCAACAGGAAAGACAACATTCACTCTTCCTGTGCTTTAAAGCCTCAGCTCGATTCTTACAACCTCTGAGTAACTTCAGGAAGGAAAAGTCTCTCTGCAGGCAAGATCTCTGAGTGAGAGGGTATGTAAACTGAAACTTCTGGGGTCACATAAACCCATGAAGATAACCCTCTTTGCAGTTAGGGAACAGCAAGTTATGGTTTATTATTACAGGCAAAAAACAAACAAACAAAAAAATCAAAACTACTTCTCTTTCTTATTAAATTGCTCCTGACACATACATACTCCTTCCCCGAAAAAGTATGTGAATGGGTGCTAGAAAAGAAAAATTACACCAAACACACCACAATACTACTGACATCTTCGAAATCTGAATAAACAGCAAACCAGGAAAAGAAACACTTGGATAATTTTTTATCAGACCTCTTCATCAGACATCAGACATGCTATCAGATATCAACTAACTGTGTCCACCAAGTTACGAGATGGGGAAATAATAGCAAAGTTAAGAAGGCACTACAAAAGAACAAAAATCTTTCCTATATAGACTGGCTTTTGAAGCAGTTTGAAAGATGTATAACTGATCTAACATGACAAATGATTCAGATAAAAATTTTTGAATACGGAACACTGAGAAGATCTATATAAATATTACAGAATTATGATTAAATGTCCAGCCTATGCCCTGAGCCTGTAGCAGTAATGTACAGCTATATTGTTGAAAGAAATCCATATGGTAAGATACCGTGCACGGCCCCCATTTCCTAAACTTCTGGTGAGCTACAGATGCTCTTACAACAGTTACCTCTGCAAATGGATAGGGAAGCCAGGGCCAGGAGGCTACTTCGCATGTGCTGTGACACCAGCTACATCCAACTCAGCCTTAAAGCCAGGAGTAGCAACTGAAGCATTAGGAGTGACAGTGAAAAATTTGTGTGGATTATTAAAGAAATCCCTTTTTTCTGTGTTCATCCTATTAGGCTGTTCCTGGATGTTGGGCCAGCCTGGTCATCTCCCCCCATCTCTCAAAGCTTGCGCCTATGATTTACAGCTGATCAAGACAACTGTATATTGACATCTCTGTACTGCCCTCCATATGAACTAGCTAATCAAATACTACCAATCATACTCAAGTATTTATGACATGTGCATATATTATTAGCCAGAGAAATTATAGCAGGTAGTGATGAGTCAACAGAAGAAAGATGACAGTCATTTCTTAGAAAAATGAATCCTGATGTGCCTAAATTTCAGGATGATAGATCCTTCATAAAAGCATTAAAAAATCTTGTTTCTCATTTAAAAAAGGTACTCATTTATCTTATGGCATTTTTTCTTGAGCAAAGGTAAAATAACTTATACTCTCATACTCACAACTATTGAAGAGGTACTTAAGCATGTAAAAGCACTGCTTATTTATTTTCTCACTTTTTAGGAACTGCAGGTCAGGCTCTACCTACAGTAGTTACACAGAGGTTGCCCACCCAAGCCTTTACGTAGTTCTCAGTCAGCAATCAAGTTGCAGGGGGACACCTGTACCCAGGCTACATTAGTAGGTGGCTGTGTACGGTGCAAGTAACCAGGACAGCTGAGGCTATTGGCCCTTGGTCACTGTGGATGATCAGAAGAAACTACCTTGTCCTGCAACAGTGGGGTCTGTGCAGTCTTCCTAGGCTTCTTCCACTTCTCTCCTCCAAAGGATAGAATTTATAGTACAAAATTTCGGATGCAGCCTGTAGAATCAGGAGAATCGGTCAACCCTATACTGAAATCCAAGCAATGATGTGAGCTAAACTTTCTGCAATGCACTCTCTGAAGTTTCTAGTGTGCTTTGAAAAAAACACCTAGAGAGAATTTAACTACTTACCCATCTTCTTAAGCCAAGAGCTTAAAAAATTTTAACAAGTCCCACTTTAATTTTTTTTTTCACAGACATCGTGGAAGGCAAAAGACGCTGTGTGAAATCCACAAATTCTGGCCGTCACAAGTAACAATTTGAAATGTTTAAAACGTGGGATAAGGTAGATGTCAATCTCTGTTTCCCACAGTATTTCATGCCTGCTTTGTGCTACATATCCAGCAAATGATAAGCTCCTTCAAAGAGAATCATTTTTCCTTTTGTTTGGTTCTGAACACACAGTTGGAAGTTCAAGCATCTAACATACAGAGAAGCATTCTTGCATCCTCTTTGCCTAATTTTAAAATAAGTTAAATAGAATATACATAATAGCCATTTAGTTAGATCAAAGGCAGCTGGAGCCACCTCGGTGTTTATTTCCAAACCATTACACATCACTAGCAAGATATTCCACATGATTCTTTGATCTCGTAAGTTCCATAAGCTAATATTAAAATGAAAAACAACTGTGAGTTTTGCTTCTTTTTCTTTTTGTTCAAGGTCCTTCTAAAAAAGCAAATGCACCTGGAGAGGTTTCCTTCCTCTTGATTTCATGACCAGTATCATTCCTCCACTGTAGCCGCATTTGTTCATTTTTCAGAGTACAGTGGGGTCCAAAGAATAACTCCAAACCAACAGAAATTAGTGTCCTGTCTGACTAAGTTACACCACAGGTCAAGGAAATACATATAGTTAAAGCTGGGCAGACCCCTGGAGCGGCTGCAGTTTTAGCCATGTAAAGGTGCTTTTAAGCTAAATCAATAAGCAGCCCTATACCAGGATAAATGCCTCTATGGGACGTTGCATAGGTTTAACTAAACTGGTTTCCAAACTGACAGTTGAACTGGTACAAAACTGAGTAGCCACAAGCTGTATTCTTGCCAACACTGCCCTAGACCCAGGCGAGTTTGTCCATTCTGGCAGCTCTTTCGGTGTGGGCCCAAAATAGAGAAGGCCTGAGGTAACAGTTGGAATAAAATCAGATTCCCTTGTGGAAAGAGAGTGAAGGTTCACACCAGACTTGAAAGGAAGCTTTCGTGAGCTTAACAACAGCTGTGCCGTCAATGTTTTGCGTTTCATTTCTGTTTTTTTTTTCCTGTAACCTCTGTGTGAACTTTTAAAATGAATGCGTTTGGTGTATAAATCCTTGCTCTTGGATGCAACAGCCCCGAGAAGCTGCCGGTCCCCTTCACCCTTACCCCTTCTATTGCTAACCTTAGATTCCCACTGTGCTGACAGGGCCAGGGATGCAGGTGCAAGTAAGCCTCAGCAAAACATTTGGACCAGCCTCCCAAATATCCTGTTGCTAAAAGGAGGAAATGGAAAGAAAAAGCTCTTTTGGGAGAGGACAGAACCTGAACTTTCCAACGGGACATGGAGATGGTGTTTCGTCCTGCAGATTTCCAAGACGTTTGACTTTTGATACTGTAATGTGCTTAGATGTGGGAGGCATGTTTTGGATCATTATTGTAAATACGTCACTTGGATTTCCCCCCACACTTGCTGGGCTTTCTGAATGCAATCATGCTGTTTCATAAGCCAAGTACTTTGACTTCTAGTAGAGGGAGGTGAAAATAGTGGCAAATAAAATCCCAAACCCAAACCATTTTCACCAAACATGGATAATGAACGCACGTTGCAGTATGCAAGTTTAATAGCCATACTTTTTCATCTTCAACCTCAAAGGTAAAGTCATCAATATGTTGGGAAGATAATTTTTAATACTGAAATATCTGGGATTGAAGTTCTCTGAAGAACAAATCTCTACACCAGCCCCACTCTAAATATGAACAAGTCCACCAGCTTCTCAGGATGCATTAGAAAATCCACTGTTACTGTGGTCACCATTTCTTGTTTCCTTCACTTTTTCTCCTTTCTTAAGGAACTGACTTGAGCAATTATCTTTGTCAGCACTAAATCCTTCTCCCTCCTTACTTACTGCAAAATTCTTCACCTTCTGATCTCTGACAATTGCCTGAAAGCAGTAAGCTTAGCCTAGGACAGTAGATCCTACTGTCCTAAAAGCAAAGAAAATAGTAACAAGTACTTGTAGAAAGCTTCAGCTTTGCAAAGAATCATGTAAAAATCTGTAAGCAAGCCCCAACTATGTAAAAAAACATACTCTTGAAACTCACTGGGATTTGGGAAGTGCTAGTACCAAACAGTGTCGATGTAAAGAACACCCCTGATCTGGTAGTCATGCTGACATCTGATGCACCTTGAAAGAATCACGTCCAGCACAAAATCTAGCTGAGACCAGGAGATAAGAGAAGGGAAGGCAAGAGGAAGCATGGACTTTGTACCTAGTACAGTCACACAAGATGGGAGAGTCTTAAAAATCTGATCTGCACTCCTATAGCCATACACTTTATCCAGTCCATATTCAGTCTGCGTGTATGTTTTATTTCCTCAAGTTGATGTGGTACCAGTAAAGCTCTAGAAAACTTTGTGAAGGTAACAAAGTTTTTAAAGTAATAAGATTGATATAAACTGTCTAATCAAACAAGAGTTTAAGATGGGTGATATATCTAGTTCTGCTTTGTCCACAAAAGCATCTACAGCAATATATATATATGAAGTGTTCTTACTGTGCCAAAAGAAATACTAAGTTTTTTTCTTTATTTTGTGGGGAGAAAAAAAGTCATACTTTATTAATGGCTTGTGTGTATCCCTGTGGATATATGCAGAGTTCTAAATTCTTCAAGTGATTTCCATAGAACCATGCAAAATACATATGGTAGATAGTCATTGTTTCAGGCTCATATATTAATGAACCAGAAACTACATCCATCTTGCACAAGTTAGTGTCCTCTAGCACTCCCTTAACTTAAGGAAATTAACACTTCAAAACACTGACGAGCAAAATCTTTAAACCCATAATTTAAATTTAAATTTAAATCATTTAAATATGTGATGGGAAACACCTATAAAACCAGTGCTAAGAAATGTACACTCAGAAAGGTTCTTTTGTGTGTACAGGGAAATTTTCTCTTTATAATTTCCAGTATTTCATTTTTGCAACACTCTTCTAACATTTTCTCTGGGCACATTCCAGTGGAAGAATTCAAGTACAACATCCACCAAAGTTACAGTCTCATAACTTCCACTCTCATAACTTTGCATTAATGCAACACTGAAATAATTAATAAAAAGTTTTCACACTCGATATGTCAAAATCAATCTTGCTAATATAGTTTGATATTTCTTTTAAGATGAACACATTTAGTAATTTTCTTTTTACTTCTCATTTTGTGCAATTATGATTATATCTATTTTAGCGTAATTTGGAAATAAACTGGACCGATAACATGCAACTCAAATTAAGAAATACCAGTCTAGTTCAGAGAAAGCTGGTAGCATTTTTTTTATGAAGTAATGCCAGTGAAAAAACGATCCTGACAGTACAGGAAAGTAAGATGTTCTGCTTAAGCTCAGCGCAGCTGTAATAGTGCAGAGTTCAGCTGCATGCCCTACTCCACTAACTTAAAGTTGTTTTCTGGAAAACAAAACAAAACAACCCAAACTTTTCGGTCTGCGAGCCTACAGTTTATCCCTACGTGAATAGTCTCTGCTGAGACTCCCAACACAACTGCTAACAGCGATTTTCGCTAGACATTGGATATAGATCACTAATGCATTTCACAAAGCCTCCTGAAAATCCATCAGCTGGGAACAGCTTTCGGTCACCACTAAACAGGGGGCAGATTTGAACCAGTGACCTAGAAGTGAAAGACTTTGTAATCTGATTACCAATCCCTTGAGCCATCCCATCCCTCCCCTTTTCCTTTTTACTGATAAGAGAAAAAGAATCTTATTACCTAAGCAACTTTTGTAATCTGTTAGCAATGCAAAAGCTTTCATTTAGTGCTTAAAAAGGAAAGTCTCCTGGGCACGCTTATTAGCCCTTCTCAAGCACAGACTCTGTATTATTTTTCCCTATTAATTTCAAAATAAATGTATTGGTATAAAAGTGTAGCACAACACTTTTTCTGATAATGATTTATAGCAAAGTTCTTGCTGATTAAAATAGGTGCTGATGAGAGGCTTTTACATAGCTGTGGAGTCAACAGATCCCTTCCTGGCAAACGAAGAGACAACATGCTCCTTTTGTCAGCAAATACTCCAAAGAATATAAACACATTGCTAAGGTATGGTGCATACCACGGTTGATAAGCACCTAAATTGTTTGTTCTTCATGTATAAATCATATTTTTAAGCAAACAGAGAAAAAAAAAAAAGCTTTCCTATTCAGAGGCAGGATTGTTTGGTAACTAATATTATTTTAATGTCGAACATGATTTTGCAAATATGCCAAAATCCATTTAAATAGAGTTGAACATTAGCCTGGATGACACGATGAAACTATTTTTTTTGCCTTTTCCTTCTTGGCCCTCTTCTCGAGACCCTCAGGAAGAAATCTGAGAGATCTTTTCTGTCAGCTTCCTACTTTTTTTTAAGAGACATTGTGGCCTGCGCATTAGCACAGCTTCCTCTGGCTGGAGGTAATAAACGATTAGCTACAGCATAGCGGCGCGGTGTTCGTGTTATTCCTTGATGCAGTACACTCAGCCAATGTCTCAAAAATTAATGCAAGTGTATCAGGATCTGAAATTAACTTTTTATAGCCATAAGCAACATCCTGCTAGGAGGGGGAAAAATCCTATTACAGCAGTTCTGGCATCTCACTGCATGTAGACTGTGAGTACTACCAAAATAAGATTTCAAATTATAATATTGCGAATACAAAAAGAGCTGTTCCGTATTTTTTTTTTTTTGCTTATGAACCGATAAAGCAAAACTAGGTAATGCCTATTCTTGTTAAATGACATGTCAATTACTAAAGATCAGGCACAAACTCAAAACTGTCCAGGACTATTGTGTTATTACACAGAAATGTAAAAGGACTATTGTGTTATTACAGAAATATTTAGAAACCTACGTATTTTTAATCAACACGCTATACTACCTAGAGTGCTGCAATAACTTCTAGGAGGATTTTTCAGAAAATTTGACACACAGATAATAATGTAATGCTTAAGAAATACATTGCTAATAACTAAAATGGTTCAAAATCACTGTGACATTTAGAAAAGATCATGCTGGTCTAAAACAATCTATTTTCAATTCCCTCTGCACAAAACACAATCCGTTGTTTTATTAACTTGCCTTTTAAAGGCTGTGAGTTCTGACAACGGCATTTTTGGGGAAATGCATTAAGGAATTACTTTCCCTATGCAAGAAAATTGTTAAGTTTTTAACAGCCCCAAATTAGAACTTATTCCTGGACAAAAACTTTTAGTTCCACTTCCTACCCATAGCCTCAACTAACAGAGCGCTTGCAGGGACCCGGCGTAGCAGCCGTTAACCACACACGTTTACAAAGACTTTGCCCCACTCAGCGTGAGCACACATACGCGCTAACCAAAGTCAGCAACAGTTAACCAGGCAGAAATATTTATGTTAAACATTGGGGAAGTAGAGCACAGGGCCCAATTCCAGAGTCAGCGTGTGAAGGATCCAACTTCTAGCAAGTGGCCTTGCTGTTTCAGCAGGGAAACCTCAAGATCTCATCTCTTGAGCTGCAGTATTGGAATTTCATGCCTAAGAAAAATCTCCTATCTGGATAGGATACAATATTCATTAAAAAACTTTGCGGACTACACAGGACACAAATGAGCTAAGAGCAGCCTTTGCTCTCTTATGAGGGAACTTGGACACTATTTAGGTAAGAACGTTAATACTGATATACATTCTCTGATGTTTGCGAAATAATTCCTGCTCTTACTAAATCACACTCATCTCATTATTCAATCTCATTTTCAAATCCCATCCATAACAACACTAGGTTCATGAATGGAAAAAAAAACAAAAAAAAAACCCACAAAAAAATTAAGCAGTGACTCAGTGCTTTAGCATACAGTACTGCTTTTTTTCCCCGAAGCATAAAGAAATCTCTCTATATTTTACACAGACTGAAGATGCGCTTTTTAAACTTCCTCTCCTCATCCTCAGCTCATCTTTCCCTTGACCTCTGTGCAAATAAATCACGAGAACTCCTCAGTCCTCTCCCTCCCTGGTTCCTAAAGCTGTTCATCCCCGGCGCTGCCTGGCAGCACAGCTGGCAAGGGATCTAAACCTCATCACGGGGCAAACTCAGCCTGCTGGCTTTGCCAAGAATGACATTTCAAGTTTATACACAAAAATAAATAAATAAATCCGCTACTGCGCGGGACGTTTGCTTCCGTGCTTGTTTGCGAGCACGGCTCCAACCGCGATATTAACTCTCCACGGCCACACCGGCCTAAAAACCCCCCCCCAAAACCAGAAAACCCACCCCAAACAGCCCGCAATTAAGCAGCCCAGGCTTTCCCAATGAGAACGCAGGCGTTAATTAAGGCAGGATCAGGGCAGAGCGCC